>WSXT02008204.1:0-19217 GCA_011762715.2 Neuroterus valhalla | reverse complement strand
CGTAGTATTGGCATTTATGGACAAAAAAGGATCGCTTTTCGTTTCTATTCTTTAAAAACTGTCTGATCAATGATTTTGATTGAAGGATATTTGTTAAGCGACATTTGTTTATAATTTCATTCAACAAATTTTATGAATAAATGCGTATTTTTGGCATTCATGGACAAATAAGGATCGCTTCTTCTTTACATTCTATACACACAATCTTTTCAGTGATTTTAATTGCGTAAAATTTGTCAAGCTATAATTGTTTATATTTTTTAAAACAAATTACATAAACAAATGCGTAGTATCGGTATTTATTTTTTACATTATATACACACAATCTTTACAGTGATTTTGATTGCGGAAAATTGCTAAAGCGATATTTGTTTGTATTTCTTAGAACAAATTACATAAACAATTGCGTAGTAACGTATGATTTTTAACCCAAAGGACAAACTTTCAACAAAACAGTTGAATTTCCGACCAAAAAAGTTGAGTGTACCAAAATAGTTGGTTCTTCGAAAAAATGCTCGAGTTTCTCACAATATGGAATTGAAAAAAAACGACTTAATATCGAACACACGGATTTTGAACCAAACATTACAATTTTTAACTAAGCTTGAAGCGTGAACTTCTTAAAAAAAAAGACAAGAAGAGAAAAATCGCAGAAGAAGAATTAGCGGGGAAGGGGGAGAGGAAAGAAGGGAGAAATGGAGGAAAGAACAGAGGGAGGATGAAAGAGAAGAAAAGAAGAAGGATAAAAGGAAGAAACGAAGAAAGGAAAGGAGGAAAGAAGTGAGGAAGGAAGAGATGAAGTAGGAGAAATGGAAGGCAGAAAAAAGAGAAGTGGAAATATGTAAAGGAATAAAGAAGAAAAGGAGGGGAAAAGGGAAGAAGGAAAGAAGTAAAGAAGGGAAGAAGGAAAGTAGGAAAGAAGGGAGAAAGGCAATGAGAGAAAAAGGGAAGCAGGAAAAAAAGGAAGTAGAGACAAAGGGGAGAATTATAGGAGGAAAGACAGAAGGAGAGAGGGAATGGAGCAACCCTCTTATCATCTCGTCTCCTCCTGCCTTCTCCCTCTCTATGACGTGCTTCTCAAGAATCTCATACACCTTCCTACCTTCCTCGTACCTTCCTACTTCATCCCCATGCAAACCATTTTGTCTGAAGTACCTTCCTCCCTTAATCTTCATCTTTTCCTCTCGTCTACTGTTTTCCTTCTCCTACCAACCCTCCCTCCTCGTACTTTTACTCCTATTTTGATGTTAAAGTCCTTAAAATCGTTTCCCCTGTATCCCTTCAAATATATAATTATGGAAACTCCTTGCGAACCTTAGTGTCCACTTGATTTACATCCCCTACACCCTGTTTATCACCTTACTTTCCTCCTTCTTACTCTTTCTCTTTACTGATTAACCTGAACTCTCTCCTTCTCTCTGAGTACTCCTTCCTTTTCCCGTTTTTCTTTTTCCACTTATTTTATTTCCTCTTAACCTACCTTCTCATTTTTTTAATTGTCCACCCCACGACGGTTTCTTTATTCCTTCTTTCTCCTTCCTAAACACTTTCTTCGGCACATACCCTTCCACTTCCTCTTTCAGATCTTCCTGTTTCTCTTACACTGACCCCCCTTCAATTTTTAGTTTCTCTTGCTACTCCCGCTCCTTATTTATAACCATACCCTCCGATCGACTTTCACAACTCTCTGCCTCCCTGTAAAGACCCCCTTCCTTCTTCATGCTTACATCAAAGTCCTTCTCCCACCTTCTAGTACACTATACCCTCTTCTCTTCCAACTATCACTTCTTCCACCCTCTTTTCATTGCTTTCTCTCTCATCCCTCTTATACACGATCACCATCATCATCCAAAGCTTTATTATTATTTCTATAACTTTTTGTGTAAAGTATTCACCCACATACCAACTTGAAGCAAGCACAAAATTACTGCACAACTCAGAAATACTTTCCATTGTACTAGTGACTTAGCACAAGATTACTGTATAACACAAATACTTTCTGGATTATAAGTACTTTCGGTACAAAATTACTGTAAAACTCAGGAGTACTTTTTAGTTAAGAGTGGTTTCAGAACAGAATTACTGTATAACTTAGAAATACTTCCTAGTAGATAAGTGATTTCAGTACAAAACGACTGTATAACACATACATACTTTCCGGTTTATAAGTACTCTTGGTACAAAATACCTGCATGACACAGAAAAACTCCCTAAAGTTTAGGTACAAAACTACTGTATGAGTCAGAAATCCTTTTTCGTGTGTTAGTTCTTGCATTACAAAATTATTATAATAACTGTATAAATCAGGAGTATATTCCAGTATATAAATGCTATAAGAACAAAATTACTGTATAACTCCGGAGTACTTTTTAGTTATGAGTGCTTTCAGTACAGAATTACTGTATAAATTAGAAGAACTTTCAAGTGCATAAGCGATTTCAGTACAAAACGACGGTATAACACATACATACTTTCCGGTGTTTAAGTACTCTTACTGAAAAATGGCTTCATGACACAGAAATACTCCCTAGAGTTTAGGTACAAAATTGATGAATAAGTTGGAAATTCTTTTCGTGTGTTAGTGCTTTGAGTACAAAATTATTATGTAGCTCAGGAATACTCTCTACTGTATAAGTACTTCAGATACAAAATTACTGTATAACTCAGGAGTACTTTTTAGTTCATAAGTGCTTCAAGTACAAAACTACTGTATAACTCAAGAATACTTTTTAGTTATAAGTGTTTTCAGTACAAAATTATTGTATAACTTGGAAATACCTTATAGTAGATAAGTGATTTCAGTACAAAACGACTGTATACCACAAACATACTTTCCGGTGTTTAAGTACTCTTAGTGAAAATTACCTTCATGACACAGAAATACTCCCTAGAGTTTAGTTACAAAACTACTGTATGAGTCAGAAATTCTTTTTCATGTGTTAGTGCTTTCGGTATAAAATTATTATAATTACTGTATAAATCAGGAGTACTTTCCAATGTATAAGTGCTATAAGTACAAAATTACTGTACAACTCAGGAGTACTTTTTAGGTATGAGTGCTTTCAGTACAGAATTACTGTATAACTTAGAAAAACTTTCTAGTTCATAAGCGATTTCAGTACAAAACGACTGTATAACACATATATACTTTCCGGTGTTTAAGTACTCTTAGTGAAAAACACCTTCATTACACAGAAATACTCCCTAGAGTTTAGGTACAAAACTAGTGTATGAGTTGGAAATTCTTTTCGTGTGTTAGTGGTTTGAGTACAAAATTATTATGTAGCTCAGAAATACTCTCTACTGTATACGTACTTCAGATACAAAATTACTGTATAGCTCAGGAGTACTTCTCAGTGCATAAGTGCTTTAAGTACAAAACGACTGTATAACACAAACATACTTTCCGGTGTTTGAGTTCTCTTGGTACAAAATTCCTGCATGACACAGAAATACTTCCTAGAGTTTGGGTACAAAACTACTATATGAGTCTGAAATTTTTTTCGTGTGTTAGTGCTTTGAGTACAAAATTATTGTGTAGCTCAGAAATACTCTCTACTGTATACGTACTTCAGATACAAAATTACTGGATAATTCAGGAATACTTTTTAGTTATAAGTGTTTTCAGAACAGAATTACTGCATAAATTAGAAGTGCTTTCTGGTAAATAAGTGATTTTAGTACAAAACGACTGTATAACACAAACATACTCCCCGGTGTTTAAGTACACTTAGTACAAAACTACTGTATGAGTCATAAATTCTTTTTCGTGTGTTAGTGCTTCCAGTACAAAATTATTATATAGAGCTCAGAAATACTTTCTATTGTATGCATACTTCAGATTCAAAATTACTGTATAAATCAGGAGTACTTCTCAGTGTATAAGTGCTTCAAGTACAAAATTACTGTATAACTTAGGAATACTCTCTATTGTATACTACTTTAGATACGAAATTACTGTGCAATCAAGAAGTACTTTCTAGTGCGTAAGTGCTTTTGGCACAAAATTAATATACATTTCAAAAATACTTTACAGTCTATGAGTACTTTCAGTACATAGTAACTGTTTAATTCAAGTTCAGATTTACTGTAAAATACAGAAGTGTTTTTCAGCGCAGAAATAATGAATATTTTGTGAAGTAAATACTTTTTGGTGCATACGTATTTTGGTACAAAATCCTCCTTTGGCATAGAAATACTCCCTGGAGTTTTAGTACTTCTAATACAAATCTACTGTATATGTCAGAAATACCTTCCAGTGTATCAGTGCTTCATGTACATAATTAACCCATGACACAGGAATACTCTCTATTGTATGCGTACTTTAGGTACAAAATTACTGCACTACTTAGAAGTACTTTCCAGTGCATAAGTGATTTTAGTACAAAAATACTGTATAACTCAGGAGTAATTTCCAATGTGTAAGTGATTTTAGTACAATATTACTGTTTTACTCGAAAATGCTCTCCAGCGTATTTGGTGCAAAATTTCTGAAATAAAGGATTTTGACCTAACTCCCTCCTTTTTGTACAAAGTTTTAATTCATTCTTTGAAAATCATTGATAAAAATGAATAAATCGATAAATAATAATTTAAAATATTAAAAAACAATACGCTTCAGAAGGGATTCATTTTCATATCAATTTCAACTATTTTCCAAAAGATTAGGTTACTGATCCCGCTTGAAATACGGCTTTTATAAAATTTGAACAAGTTTTCGGGGATTTTTTTGATGGGCCGTTGAACGAAGGTGATGTAGCCGGTAGCGAGACCAAATAGCTGTCAAGCTGCCACACAAAGAGTATTTTCTAGAGCAGTGTCAGGAATGCTAATATGGTCCTGCAACAATAGCGTCCTGCCTCGTCAGGCACAAGCTCAACCAGATATATATAACCTTTTAATATCTTATATTCTTATCACGCACCGCCAATCGTATTCCCTTGCAACTCTCATGCATACCTAACGATAAGTCTGCAGAGCGTCTACGCTGTAACCAATGAAATGTCCATCCGTTTGACTGTTCGTCGGGATGTTTACTTGTCGAATCGATTAAAATCAATTCAAGCTAGCTGTCAGTAGAAGACTTCTATCGCTTTGCTTCCCAGGAAGAACCGGCGACGCTCATAATTCCTGATTCCGATTGACAAATGTCAGTTCTGTCCTTTTCAGGATTTTAGTACCCATACATTATTATTTCTATAGCCTCACAATTGTTAGTTTTATTTTATTATCATAGGCATTTGGATCCGAATTCCGAACTGATGTCAAAAGATGCCACATCCACAGGAGGAGGTATTAGCTACTTTTACCGGAGAACTTATACCCTCTTCCCTCCTCATTCGCGCATCAAAATCCCAATACCACTATTCCCTCCTCTCTCTCGCCTACAACAACTTCCACCCTTTCTTTAATCCTTTCCATCCCATCCCTATTGTACACGGTCACAAAATTGCACGTCATCCCTCCTATCTTTTACTGACATCATTTGCACCCTGTAGTGATTCCCCCACTAGCCCTACCTTTTTTCTCTAATCTTACCACCTCTTAAATCCTCCACCTAAATCCCCTTGGTAGCCTCACTTCTATTTTACCCCGCTCCCTGCCCTCTTCCCACGTTTCTAACAGCCCCACCACATCGAATCCCTGCACAAACCTCTAAAAGCGCTCATTCTTCCTTTTTTATTCCTGCTGCATTCCATAAGAGCACCTTTATCAATGCCCTGCCCTGCTGTCCCCCCCCCCCCCTATTTCCTATGTAATAAGTCCCTCTGCACTTCTCTCAACTCCTCTTTCTCCTCATCCCAAACCAGCATTTCTGTCCTATTTTTATTTTCTGATACCCCATCTTCGCTGCTCTCCCTTCCTCCTCTCCCTTCTAGCTCTGTGATTCAGCAGTCTTTGAATTCCTCTCTCTTTCCACGTCAGATCGTGATCGATGAATATCTTCTTATCCTCAATCCTATGCCTTGTAGGAGCGCTTCTCTCCCTTCCGTTCTTCTCCGCTTCTCAACTTTAGCCCTCTTATCACGATAATATTTCTTCTACCCTCCTTCTCTCTTTTCTTCATTCCTAACTCCATTGCCCTTATTATTTCTCCCGTCACCACCTTCTCCTTCTCGTATCCACGCCCTCCCTCTTTCTCTTCAATCAGGCTCTCTACCTTGTCCCAGATACAGTCCTGCTCTCTTTCCGCTCCGGAACCTTCTCTCATATCTAACCTACCCTCTACCTATCCGAAACTTTTGTCTGTCCTTTTCATCCATGCTCTTATATCCTCCCTCGTCTGTTTTATCTCATATTTCCCTTCCCTACCAACTTTCCTTCCCTGTCACTATCTCTAAACTCTTTACTTTCTCCCTCAGATATTTCATCTCTCTTTCCCATTTCTCTTCCCTAATCCTCACTTCCTCCCTTATACCCTTCACTTCCTCCCTGAGCGCCCTGAATTTCCGAAATTAGCAATCCCTTTGCTTGCCTGGAGTTTCTTGCCTCCACGTTTCCCCCGCTCCCACAATAGAACCTTTTCCCCTTCCTTCGCACACCGCTAGATGCCGATAAAAGTGTCGAGTAGACTGATTCCTTCCCACCTGCCTCACTCATAGCGCTCTCGTTGTCACCCTCAGCCTGAACTCTGCCTACTCTTCTACCGGTAAGGAAGACTACTACCACTGCCTCCTGCATCCGACAGATGTCTCTGTACTCCGTTCCCGCTTTACTGCAATATCCCTTTATTTTTCCATGTGCCTCATTCCCTTTATTACTCCACCCTAGCAAGCCCTTGCATACGCCACTCTTTCTCCCTAACACTTGTATAAACTTCTTTGCTCCCCTCAACAACTCAATCCCTCAATAAAAAAATTTACCTTCCTCCTTGTCAACCTAATCTCACTTTTCCTATTTCACCTGATTTCACCCTACCATCTACACATCAAAAACTACTTATTCTACCCTTAACTCGCCTTTCGCACCCTTACTCACCACCCGAGCTTCTAACCCCCCCTCTATTCACATCTTCAGCACAAATTCCGTAAAACTTTTCCACCACCTGTCAACTAGCACACTTCACTACTGCCACTAACATGCAAGTCCGCTTTTGGTTGTATATGTTGCCTGCAAACTTCAATAAGGTGAACAAGCAATGTCGACGATAAAGACTCTTCCATATTTCTTGTAGCACATCACGATGTCAAGTGGATTGTTTCAGATTTTATGATATGTCCGTATAGAAGCATCCCAGTATAAGATGTAGTCTTCGTGTTCCATTCCAAAACGAGAACTGGAATATATCTGTAGAAAAGCACCCATTATGTTGAGAGTCTAAGGTATAGGGCAATTTGATAATGTATGATGCCTTCTATATCATTATGTCTGTGTCTGTACTGCCCCTGAGTCAGCCCTGTTCTGGATCGCTTCGACGAATATTCCCTTTTTCGGAAACAGGACCTCTTCTTGCTACTTCATATCGATCTGTAGTTTTAGGGTGCTCGCCGTAGAAAGCTTTTTGTGTTTATCACGCTTCTAATTCTTTCATGGTTTCTGCCCTGATATTTGAGGTGTCCGATGAGGACAAGTTCAAGGGAGTGTAATCGCGATTTGCTCCACAAATAATTTCACAAAACGCAACATCTCATTGCAGTTAGAATAGTCCTGTAACTGTGTAACTTGTGACATACTACTTCTTCTACGTCGTGGTAGAACAGTCATTTTAACGAAGATGATTCTGTTTATCTCATCAAGGTCGGTGTTGGACTATTTAATAGGCCCAAAAGAGTACATGAGAACAGAAATGACATGGGTGGTAATACCCCTGATTTTGTTGGCCAGGTAGTAAGGACTCTTAGAACCAATATTGGTCTTGTATTTTGAACAGTCATTAGGCTCTTCCTAACTATCGTATGCTGAATACCCTAAGACTCAAGGATACCTTGATATTTGTGTAAATTACCCTCAGCCATTGTGTCTATATGATTCTCATTTCCATTTTCTCACTTTTCGAGTTCAAACCCGATGTGAATGTCATTTGGAAACTTTCCAGTGACATGGATTATGTGCTGCAGTTTCCGGTTTGAACTAGCGTACAGCTCAAGATAATCCATGCATAGAAAATGGGTTAAAGGATCCATATTATCACGTATTCTGAATCTATGAGACATGCTTTTTAGTATTTGTCTCAATGAGTTTAACGTTTAACGAAACCATGATGCACCAAAGGAGTTTCATTAAAAGATACCCGTCGCAAACCAAATTGATCTAGTTGTCCGTGATTGCTCATTATCGAAATACTTGATTTTTGTGTCCCAAAACATTATCGAACGATCTGAGGAATCGATGGAACGTGAAGTGACCTTCCTAATATTTCAAACTTGAAGCAACTAGTCAAGTGGTACCCAAGGAAATGCTTTTTTTGTGGTAGGAGAGGAAATCTTGCACTAGACACCCAACCTAGCAACCGTCTACAGTGAGTAGGCGATTCCTAGGATGGGTAGTATCAGATTTCTACTGACTGAAAACCCGCTTTTCTGCTAACTCATTTTCCCAAAAACGCTTTCGCATTACTTCAGGGAAATGGGGGTAAGGCCAATACGCCGGGCCCCGGCGTCCTTCTGGTTCATGGCTGCTTGCCCTAGCTCCTGTTTATAAACCTACCAACATGTAAACATCGTCCTAAGTAGCGCGACAGTGTCGCGCAACGAGCTCGTCGGCCTTCGACATCTTGGCAGGGGTCTGCATAACAGTACCTCGAGACTTTACTCTTGGTGCGCCCTGTCGGTACACCTGGACCTCGTGGTTCTCGGAAGATGGTCGGTCCGGAAACCTTCGCCTTTCGTGGCGCAGAGGTAACAGTGCGGAGTACTTGCGCACTCCGCCGACATGTGTCCCTCTTTGCCGCACCTCCAGCAACACGCTTTTCTGTCGGTACCGTTGCAAGCCGCTGCCATATGGCCGTAGCCATGACAGCGGTACCACCGGGTCACCTGCACCTCCTTCCTTACACGACACAACACCCATCCAAATTTGAGGTGCCCCGCGCGTATAGACCTTGTTGTCTTTTCTTCGCTGAGCTCAACGAAGGCCTTCGGGGATAACCTGAAGGCCGTTCTCGTTAGGCTCACCTTAACATCGTCACCTCTCATTTGATCACCGAAGTGCTTTTCATTCGCTTCTACGAACTTGCTTCTTTCTGTAAGTGTATCGAGGTCAAACAGCTCGACCTCGACACGAGGGATCGTTTGGCTCTGCCCTCTGCCTTACTCCCTACTTCAATGAGGATTTCCCGATCCCTCGTTTTCCGAATACCCTTGAGCTTTACTCCATGGGTGTCCGGTTCCATCGTCCTCTTGATGTTCCGGAGGACCTGAGCGTAGCTCGAACCCTCGGACGGCTTTATCAAAACCACCTCGGAGCGAGCCCGTCTCTGTCCCTCCTTCATCTTCCTCGTCTTCTTCTTTGCCACCACTGGTGATTCCTCTACCAGTGAGCTCGAGGCCATAGGTGGAGGTACCTGCCCCCGAGTCTTTGCCTCCTTGAGCGCTGGCCTCTTCGCGCTCAAGTCGGGGGGACTTGCGGTGGGTTCTCTCTGCCCCTTCCCTTGGGTTGAGGCGAGAGTTCTTCCGGCGTCTTTTTCCGTTTGTATCCTCACAGATTTATCCTCACTGTTATTGGCAGCCTTCCGAGCCACCTGGAGCTTCATGGTGGTTATTACTCCCACTTGTGTCGCTATGTATCTTGCGTTCTCATCGCTGTGCTGCAAAGATTTCTGCATCCCCTACATCCTCCATTGTGCCTTCGCTAGGCCGTGCCTTATAGGAAGGAACATGTTCGCTTTTGTTCTATAAAAATTTTGCACCAGCACCAGACACCGGGGCTTGCAACCGATCGGAACCAGCGGGGAGATTTTTACTCCCTTGGGGTATTTCGTTTCCGAGAAACCTACTCATATTTGATTTAGCATTCGGAGTTTCTTCCCCTAGCTGGTTTTCGCAATATCATCCTTGTTCTTCAGTTGGATGTTATTTTAGTCGCAATGAAAGTAAACCTTATCTGTAATTACAGATGTAAGGCATCTACAAATGTCGTGAAACAGACTACTGAGAAGAATTTACTTGATCTTTTCGAAACAGCTACAACGTTTAGGTCCATAATGTTAGTGGACTTCACTACAGGGTTATTACTTGCTCTTTATTTCTTCCGTCGGAACCACGCAGCGTCCAAGTTTCTTCTGTTGGTTTTTCTTCGAACACCCGACAAATAGCAGTCATGATAGAACCTTATTTATTCTACCGGAACGTTATGGTTTTACTGCTGATTGTGAGGAGCAGCGAAGAACGGAAAGGAGTAGAAGCGCTGCTACAAAGCATAGGGGAGTGTCAGAGCAAGGTGATTGAAGTGAGGCTTGAGGGGAAATGGGGGATGAAGTAGTGGTGGTGGAGTTGAAGAGCTGGTAAGATAAGCTGACGGTGATGCGAAGTGAAAGCAGGATTAAGGATAAGAAGGTCTACATCGATCACGCTCTGACTTGGAAAAAGAGGGACATACAAAGAATGCTTAATGGAAGAGCTAGAAAGGAGAGGAATAAAGAGAGAGCAGCGAAGGTAGGATACAATGAAATAAAGGTAGAGGAGACAATGCTGGTTTGGGATGAGGAGAAAGAGGAGTTGGAAGAAGTGCAGAGGGACTTATTCCGCACGAAATAGGGAATAGGGGAACTGCAGGGCAGTGGAGTGATAAAAGTGCTCTTTCAGAATGTAGCAAGGATAAAAAACAGGATGACGACTTTTGGAGGTTTTTGCAGGGATGTGATGTGGTTGTACTGGTAGATTTCGAAAATGAAGTGAAAAATCTGGAAGTCAGAATGGCGGACCCAAAATGGTGGACATTTTTCTGAAATTTTCCATGCACACACTTGAAAATGAGTACTAAGAGGTTTTTGGGATCGCTGATTCCAAAAATAAAGTCAAAAATCCAAAATTCAAAACAAAAGACCCAAAAGGGCAGCCACTTTTCTGAGATTTGCCATGCATTTGCTTGAAAATGAGTATTAATGTGGCATTGTTGGGATCGCTGATTTCGAAAATGAAGTGAAAGATCCAAAACTCATAATGGCGGACCCAAAATAGGGGACATTTTTCTAAAAAAACTACTTATATTGAAATGGGGCAGCTCGGGGAATCAAGTGAAAACGGTTTCGAAAAGTAGACACTTTTCCGCAATAGAAACAACCAATCTCGCCACAGGAACTCGCAGGAAAAAAAATAATTCTCTACGTGAACTTGTA
This sequence comes from Neuroterus valhalla, assembly GCA_011762715.2. Lineage (NCBI taxonomy): Eukaryota > Metazoa > Arthropoda > Insecta > Hymenoptera > Cynipidae > Neuroterus > Neuroterus valhalla. The sequence continues at coordinate 7,942 of WSXT02008204.1, read as the reverse complement.
GATCGGGTACATAAGATGATAAATTTTTCCCCTGCTATACGCACACATCGTAAACATGTTTGTGAATTATACATATTTTATTATTCAATCTGAATGTATGTACCTTCATGAACATTTTCCATGTCGCAAAAACTTTTTCCACAAAAAACTCACTGAATGTGGCAAATTTTTGAAGAATGTCCGTCATTTTGGGTCCGCCATTTCTAATTTTGGATTCTCGAATTTATTTTCGAAATCAGCGAACCCAAAAACCCCTTAATACTCATTTTCAAGTAGATATATGACAAATTTTATATAAGTTCCCGCCATTTCGGATCCGTCATTTTTAATTTTGGATTTTTGACTTCATTTTCGAAATAAGCGACCCCAAAAATCTTGTATGGGTGCTCGAACACAGTGAAATATCTAGATTCTGATTTTATGCCAGCTTTTTGGGATTTTGAACCACTGTGAGGCGGTCAGATCAAAGAAAAAGGTAGAGCTAGTGGGGGAATTATAATAGGGATCAGGGAGGGCTTTGAAGAACGCATTCCCGGGGGGTGTAATAGGCATGGGGTGAAATGAGGTCGCTTAAGATAGGAGGGATGACGCGCAAGTGTGTGACCGTGTGCAATAGGGATGGGATGGAAAGGATCAAAGAAAGAGTGGAGGATATTAACGGCGAGAGAGAGGAGGGCATAGTGGTATTGTGAGGGGGGGAGGATTTAATGTGAGAATGGGGAGGGAAGGAGGTCTCTACAGGGATGGGTCAAAGAGGGAGAGTACACGTATGTGAGCAAGGTGGGAGCATTGGTGATAGACTATGTAGTCATGAATATGTATGCGTAGGAGGAGACGGAGAGATTCGCAGTAGAAGGGAGGATAAAATTAGACCATCAGCCTCTAATCTTCTGGGTAAGAGGGGAGGGCTGTGAAAGGCAAAGGGGAAGAAGAAGTTGCAATGGGTGAGAGGAAGATATGGACGGGGGAGGCTATGAAAAAGTAACAGGAGCAGCTAGAGGAAGTGATTTTTGGAGGAGGGTCGGTGGAAGAGATATGGGGGGATATGAAAGTGAAGGTGACTGGGGGTGTGCGAAAGAAAAGATTCAGAAAGAAGAAGAGGAAAATTGTGAAACCTTGGTGAGATAGGAAATAAAAAAGATGAAAAGAAGGGTGTACAGGAAGTACACGAAGTTGAATTATGGCACCGCGAAGAGAGAGAAGTATGTGGAGATAAGGAAGGAGTTTAGGTTGATGTGTAAAAGAAAAGAGCAAGGGAGAGCAAAGGACCTGGAAGAGGAATTAAGAAGTGTTAAGACCGAGGAGAACGTGTGAAAGATAATAAATAGTTTTACGAAATGCAGGGAGTGTACAAGTGAAAAGATCAGAAGTGACGAATGGAGGGAGTTTTTCAAAGAATCATTCCAGGGCTCAGACGAATGGAAGAGAGATGAGGGAAGTAGAAGAACGAGAGAGGAAGAAGGGTCAGAGTTGAGTGATGAAAAGATAGAGTCACAAATGAGAAGATTAAGAAGGTCGAAGGCAGCAGGATTGGACAGGATGCAGAACGAAACCTGGATTTTAGGCACAGCAGCTGTTAGAGACAGGCTAAAAGGGGTAGTAAAGAAGGTGTGGAGGGGTGAGGGATTTCCAGGGAAGTGGCGAGAGGGGCTGATAGTGCCACTGTGTAAGTAGGGGGATAGGAGTAGGCAGGTAAATTAAATAGGAATCACATTGTTAAATAAGACGTACAGAGTATACGCGATAGTATTGGTGGAGAGGTTAGGGAATGATGTGAAGGGAAAAGGCATATTGTCGGAGATGCAGGCTGGATTCAGAGAGGGTAGGAGCACTATAGACAATATTCATACTTTGCAGCACGTAGTGCACAGAGACATAGTAAAGAAGGGGGTAAAAGTGTACGCGTTTTTTCTGGATCTAAAACGTGCTTTTCCATCAGTGGATCCGGGGAGTTTGTAGGAAGCGATGGAGAAGAGGGGAGTAGAGGAAGGTCTGATCGAAAGGGTAATTGAGGTGTATGAAGAGACGAAAGATTGGGTGAGTGGAGGGGGCACGATTTAAGACAGTTTCTGGATGGACAGGGGGTTGAGGCAAGGGTGTCTGCTTAGCCCAACGCTTTTCACGATCTTAATCACTGACATGGAGAGGAAGCTAGAGGAAGGAGTAGTTCGGGAAGTGAGGGCAGAAGAGGTTAGAATTTGGTCACTTGCATATGCAGATGACATAGTGTTGCTGGCAAAAAGTGAGGAAGCATTGAAAGAGATGATGGAGAGGTTGAGAAGGTACCTGGATACCAGTCGGTTAGAGTTGAATGCAGAAAAGTCCGAGGTTATGTTGTTCAGGAGAGGCGGTGGTAGGGACAAGTGGTGGAATTGGAAATGGAAGGAGACGGCAGTGCAGGAGGTGAAAGAGTACTTGTACCTGGGATTCCTATTTCAGAGGAATGGAGGAGTGAATAGGCATATAAAGGAGAGAGTAAGGAGGGCAAATGTTGTGATGAGGCAGGTGTCGGGATTGGAAAAGAGGTTGTTTACAGATGACTTTGAAGGGAGAACGAAGCTGTTTGACCCCCTTGTGATTATCGTTCTATTTCATGGAGTAGAGGTTTGGGGGTGGAAGGAAAGCGAGGAGGTAGAAAGGGTTCAGGCAAGGTATATCAGATGGATGCTGGGGTAGGATAGAAGTACACCCAGTTGTATTGTGAGAAGGGAGGCATGGAGAACGATTTGTGGGATTTTGACAGGTAGCCGGGCGTGTAAGTATAAGGATAAATCCCTGGAAGAGGGGGAAAGTAGGCTGGTCAAGGAGTGTTGGTGGGAGGAGGAGAAAAGGTGAGGAGAAGGAAAAAAGGAGCGGAGAAGGAGGAAAAGATAGGAGAGGGCGAGATGGAGGAGGAAGACAAAGGTATTCTCAAAAAAATGATCTGCGAACCCAAGGATCGAACCCACCTCTGCAGGATGCGCAACAAGCGAACAGTATGATTCATGGGACACTCTCAAAGGAGGAGGTAAGTTGCATTCTGAGCTATTTTTACAGGGGTAGTCATAATGCATTCATACAATGAGAGTTATAAACCGCTCTGAGAAGATGCGTGTAGAGCCATAGGATGTACGAGTGTAAGAACAAAATAAAAAGAAAGAGGAAGGAAAAAAGCCCAACGGAAAACGTAACTAACCAATCCGTCGCTCAAATTAAACTCGTAACAGTCTCAAGTCGAAATTGCTTCTGTTATCTTGCGATCTTACAGACAGATATACATATGTATTACTCGCATTTAGGCAGGCACATAGCACGTTGACTAACGAGGTCACATTTTCGACCATGTAATTCTTATCGGACCACTCTCGGATTCCATTAAGCTCACGAATCACGTTTAGCTTAAGGCGTACCCAAGTATCCATGTTCATTCCTGGAATTTGACTGCGTTTTTCTTAGTGTTCAAATCTTCTCATTCGGCGCCATCAGCCATGAATTATTGTTCTGTCACCTTTTACGATACGGATACGGGATCACTAAAACTCATTCTTACGTAGACTAAACTCGTAAAAATTTCACTTTCGAAGAATGTCGCTGTAGGTATAACATTTAATTTAGTGAAGAGATACCTAGCTGAGATGATCTTCGATTATTCTATCAAAAAAGTAACATTGTTCAATAAGAGTTGGCACACTCTACGGACATGCATGCTATGCGACTAGTAGATAACGTAGTTCTATGATGTGGTCACAAACAAGTTACGTAATTGTTCAAGAAATGTTGTAGAACTGTTCAGCAATAGTAGTTATGTAACTGTGCCAGAAAAGCAGAGCCACATAAGTTATTTAACATTCATCCGGAAAGAGCATTGTAATTTTTCCGTGAGGCTGTTACAAGAACGCATGAAACCTATGGCCTAGGTACTGTTCTGTAAGACTTTGTATGGAACTATTACAGAACAACAGCATTACAGGTATTCTGATGTTACGAGTGATAGCTATTTCGAATTTGCAAACATGAAACGCCGTAACATTATTGAAAAATTAAAGAATACTGAAATTTATTTCTAACCTTGTTGTACTAATAAAACTGAAAGTCTTATGGTAATGCGAAAAAATTTGGTTAAACTATATTCACAAATTGAATTTTGACACATAATGTTCTTTGAATTATAGTTCTTACTAGCAATATTCTTAGTAAATGAAAATTAAACGAAGCACCAAAGCGATGAGAAAGTAATAATGTGGTAGTAGTCAGTTTTCTCAAAAACACGTGAGCCTTCGTGAGACGCCCGGCAGAAGTGGTAACTCCATATAAAGAAAATTGAAGTTTTTCTTATTTGAACTCTTTGAAAATGGAAAACACTGTGTGTGTTCGACCACACGGTTGGAGCGTAAGCATCTCATGAAGAAAAGAAGAGAATAAGCAGAAGAAGAAGAAGAAGAAAGAAGGAAAGGATGAAATTAAGAGAAAAGGCAGAGGAAAGGAAGAAAGGAAGAAAGGACGGAAGAAACGAAGAAAGGATGGAAGAAAAAAAGGAAGAGAGAAAGAAAGGAAGGAAGAAGAGAAGGAAGAAACGAAGAAAGAACGGAAGAAAAAAGAGAAGGTAGCAAGGAAGGGAGGAAGGGAGGAAGAAAGAGAGGGAGCAAGAAAAGAAGAATGAAAGGAAGGGAGAAAGAGGAGAAGGAAGAAAGAAAGAATGGAAAGAAGACAGCAGGGGAGGCAGGAAGGAAGAAAGAGAAAGATAGAAAGAAAGGGTAGAAATAAGGTAGTAGGGGAGGGGAAAGGAAGAAAGAACAAACGAAAGCAATAAACATGAAAGGGAGGGAGGATATTAGAGAAGGATAAAGGCCGAAGAGGAAGAATAAACGAAGGAAAAGAGCAAGAAAAGGAGTGAGTAAGGGAGAAAGGAAAAAGGAAGAAAGGAAGCAAGAAAGATAGAAGAGAGGGAAAAAGAGAGGAAGTTAGAAAGATAGAATGGAAAGAAGGTAACAAATGAGGAAGTGAATGAGAAAGGAAGCAAAAAAAGAAGAAGGGTAAGAAGAGAAAAAGGAAAGGAAGAAAAAAAGATTGGGAGAAAGGAAGAAATGAAGAAACAAATAAAAGAAGAATGGAAGGAAGGAATAAAAGAAAAGAGAATGAAAAAAGAAAAAGAGGCAGGAAGAAAGGAAGAGAGAACAGAAGAAACAAAGGAAGAGAGAAAGGGAGAAAAAAAGAACGAAAGGAAGAATGGAAAGAAGGCATCAAGGTAGGGAGAAAGAAAAAGAAGAAAGGAAACAAGGAAGGAAGGGACGAGGGATAAGAAGAAAAGAAGAAAGGAAGGGGAGAAGGAAGAAAGAAAGACAGTAAGATAGGGAGAAATGAAGTAAGAAAGAAACGAATAAAGGAAGAGAAGAAAGGGAGAAAGAAAGAAGGGCAGGAAAAAAAGAAGGAAGGAAGAAAAAAAGAATGGAATGAAAAAGGAAAGGAGGAAGAAAAGAAGAAAATAGAAAAGAAAAGAGGAAAGGGAAAAAGTAGAAAGGGAGAAAGGAAGGAAGAAAGAAAGAAAGGGAGGGAGGAAGAAAAGAAGAGAGGAATAAAAAACAAAGAGGGAGAGAATGAGAGAAAGAAAGGATGGAAGGGAGAAAAAACGAAAGAAAAAAACCAAAGGAAGAAACGAGAGAAGATACGAAGGAAGAAAGGATGGAAAAGAGGTAGTATGGAAAGGAGAAAGAAAGAAAGAAAAGAAGAAAAAAAGAGAGAAAGGAAGAAAGGAATAAATAAGGAAACAATGGAGGTAGTATGGAAAGGAGAAAGAAATACAGAGTATGGAAAGGAGGAAGAAAGACAGGAAATAGGAAAGGAGGAAGTAAGAAAGGAATTGAGAAAGAAAGAAAGAGAGAAAAAAGAAATAAAAAAGGAAAGGAGGAAGAAAAGGGGAGAGAAAGGAAGAAAGGAAAGAAGGAAGAAAAAAGGAAAGGGATGAAGAACATAAGAAGGGAAGAAAAAAAGAAGAGGGAGAGAATTAAAGAAAGAAAGGAATGGAGAGAAAACGCAAGAAAATACCAAAGGAAGAAACAAAAAAAGATAGAAAGGAGGAAAGGAAGGGAAAAGGGTAGAATGGGAAGAAAAAAGAGGTAAAGAGAAGAAGAAAGAAAAGAAGAAAGAAAGGAAGAAAGAAAGGAATAAAAAAGGAAGGGAGGAAGAAAAGAAGACAGAGAGGAAGAAAAAAGAGAGGGAGAGAGAATGAGAGAAATAAAGGAAGAGAGAATAAAACAAAGTAAGAAATAAAGAAAGGAAGAAACAAAGGAGGAAAAAAAGGAAGAAAAAACGAATTAAGAAAACCAAACAAAGAAAGATAGAAAGAAAGAGGAAAGGAAAGGATGTTAAAGAGGTAGTATGGAAAGGAGAAAGGAATACAGGAATTAGGAAAGGGAGATTGTAAGAAAGGAATAAAGATGGAAAGGAAGAAGAAAAAAAGAAGGAACATAGAATGGAAGAAAGGAAGAAAGGAAAAACGGAAGCAAGAAAAAACGAAAAGGAAAAACAAAGAAAGGAACAAAGAAATATAAAAAAGAAGAAAGGTAGAAAGGATGGAAAAGAGGTAGTATGGGAAGGAGGAAGAACGAAAAAACGAAAGATATAAAAACCAAAGAATGAAACGAAGGAAGATAGAAAGGAAGAAGGAAAGAAAGGATGGAAAGGAGATAGTGTGGGAAGGAGAAAGAAAGAAAGGAAGGAAGAAAAGACGAAAGAAAAAAAGCAAAGAAAGGAATAAAGAAAGATAAAATGTAAGGAAGAAAAAAAGGATGGCAAGGATGTAGTGTGGGAAGGAGAAAGAAAGAAACGAGGGATGAAAGAAAGAAAGAAAGCAAGAAAGGATAAAAAAGGAAGGGAGGAAGAAAAGAAGAAAAGAAGAAAGAAAGGAAGAAAGCAAGGAAGAAAGAAAGAAGCAGTTGTGGATGGATAAATTTCATAGTACTTTCCGATAAGTGTGCATGACGCTATACACTGCTGCATACCGCTCTCAGAGGGTAGAAAAGGGTGTCGATATAGAGAGCGAGCGAGCGAAAGGGAGGATGAAAAATGGAAGAAGCGAAAGAGAATTAAAGAAGTGCAAGCCCGCACTTCCCCTGACATTCCTCAACGTTATGCGTTACGCAATACTTTGAACTTCCTCCCATTCGTGAAGTCACACCGTGTCATAAGAAGTGACCATTTGAAAACTTATTTTGCATAAACAAACGGGAACAATTATGTTAATAACTAATATTTATTAGTAAGTCTCAATATTTATATACATAAAATACGCGAACATAAAAATTCTAATTATATTATAATTAAATTCTTCGAAGAAATACTTTTAAAGCTACACTCATTTATAGTCGTATTAAAAAGGGGGAAAGAGTTTTGCAAGAAATTGATGACTGCGAACTATGAATATTTGCGTCCCTTCAGATGCGTCTCGAAGATCTAAAATTCTGTGGATGCGTTGCGAATAGTAATTTCCTTTTTCCATTCACAAGAACGTAGGTGTATCTCAGCATAACAGAAATTTACCTTTTTTTTTCTTGCGGTCACGTGTCATTAGTATATTTTTTCAAGGATAACCCTCATCCTCTGACGGGACAATTAGGAATTTCGGTAGGTGTTAAAAAGGCTCTAAACTGCGGTCACGGAATCGTAAAATTTTACCACGACAGCTCGTAGCACTTGGTGAAATACGCGATAAAGGTAATTGGAACTGTCTCTTCAGGGCCGCATTGCCCCAGATTCTTGATTCTAAAAGCTTGAATAATGACGAGAATTGTTTTCTGTCGAAAGTAATGAACTTATGAGTGGATTAGCAGGTTTCGAAATATTTGGCGAATATTCTTGAATGTGATTACATCGCATGGCGCATGGAGAATATTTTGGGTGGAGTTCCGAAAAGCGCTTACCTCCGATTTCTTTGAAACTCTGTATACCGACGTATTTTGACGCGCTG
>WSXT02008193.1:0-14758 GCA_011762715.2 Neuroterus valhalla | reverse complement strand
ATCTGTTTTGGATCGAAAATAGAAGAGGGGGAGCATTTTGAAAATTTTTTTGGATTTTTTTTCCAAGACTCAAAAATTGTAAGGACGGTTTCTTGTAGTAGGTAAAAAGTGAAACAATTTATACTCATGATTTTTTTTATACAGGCAAAATTGTCCGAGTTGTGGCATTCTCAAAATTCGAAAATATAAACGAAAATGAGATTTTTTAGCCAAACCACACAAAAAAATGCTTCTTTTCGGGAGCCCTCCAGAATGATCTTAAAAACTTCTTGAGTTTGTCGAAGGAAAGAAAATTCAAATTTTGGTCGCACAAAAAAAAATGAAAAATAGAAAGATTCATTTTTTAGTCAAACTATGCAAGCTACGGGAATATATATGAACTAAACTTGCGCACCAGAAAAAGATCTAAAAATTTGGTGAAATTAACTTTTTGATAGGAGAAGTAGTTTTTGCTTCATTAATAAAAAACCATAAAATGAATTCATTTCAATCAGGAAAAATAAGTATAAAAATGAAATAATAAAATTTTTGAAAAATTGACTAAGGCTAACACTGATTATTGATAGAGAACAGTTATTCACCCCAAAATAATATCTATAAATTTGTTATAATTTACCCCATTGGACGCGTAGTTTTTATTTCAATCGTGAAAAATGAAATAAAAAAATTGAATTTCTAGAAAAACTACACAACATGTGAAAAAAATTAGGCTACAAAACTTCTCTTCCGCTTTGGAAAAATTCGGATCGAGTGCGCAGCACGAGACACACGATGAGAATGTATACGTCGAAGCCGGAAAAGCTTTAACAAAAGAGAATTCACACCATCAAATTAAAGTAGTAGACATTTCGCTTTTGATTTCACAAGCTCTATATAAAACTGTAGGTAGGTACAAAGGCCGAGCGCGTAGCGCGAGGTGAATTCATAACCGAGCGCGGAGCGCGAGGTGAGATTACCATCAGGCGGGAAGCACGAGACCGAAAGATGCGCGCCCTAGGCGCGCTCAAACTTGCGAGCAAAGCGAGCCGCGCGCAAGGCGCGCGATGAGAATGTGCCCGCGCGGCGGGCAGATTTTCTCTTTTTTTCAAGATTCATCATCTTGGTTCCATATTCAACTACTAGTTTAAAAGTTGTACTGCTTTCAGGAAATCAACTTTTTTTTGTTGAAGTTCCGACATTTTGGTTGGAGATTGATCTTTTTACTTGAAAATCTACGTCTTTGAATAAAAGTTTATATATTTTGTTAACAATTTGGTTGTTTAGATAGAAGTTGATAAAAGTGAAAGTTCTCTAACTTCAGTTACGAAATTTTTTTTTTTTTTTCGAAAAATCATCAATTTTTTTGAAAAATTATCTCTTTAGTTGAAATTTTGCTCTTTGATGGAAAGTTCATTTTTTTCACAATTTGGTTGTTTTGTTAGAAAATTAGTCTTTTTGTTTCAAAATCCATCATTTTGGTTTCATATTTAACTACTGGTTTAAAAGTTGTAATGGCTTTAGGAAATCAACTTTTTCTGTTGAAGTTCCGTTATTTTGTTTGAAGATTCATTTTTTTGGTTGAAAATTCATCTGTTTGGTTGAAAGTGTGTAGAATTAGTTTGGAATTCGTTTGCTCGTGTAGAAAATCAATATTTTTGTGAAAGAAATTTCTCTTTTAAGTTGCAAATCCAACTAATGGTTCGAAAGTTAAACTCTCCTGGTCAAAATTCATAGCCTTCTCCTGAGGATTGATATTTTCAGTGGAAAATTCATCTCTTTTGTTGAAAATTAATCTTTTTCGTTCGGCATTCACCTATTTGATTGAAATTTTCTATATTTTACTGTCGATTTCGTTGTTTTGTTAAAAAATAAATTTTTTTTTGTTTAAAATTCATCAATTTGGTTGCATATTTAAACAAATGTTTAAAAGTTGTACTGTGTTTAGGAAATCAACTTATTTTGAAGGTTATTCTTTTTGGTTGAAAGTTCATTATTTTGGTTGCATTATCAATTACTTGTTGAAAAGTGGTCCTGTTTTTGGGAAATCAACTTTTTTTGTTGAAGTTACGTCATTTTGGTGGGAGATTTATCTTTTCGGTTAAAAATCCATCTCTTTTGTTAAGAGTCGATATATTCTGTTGATGATTCATTTTATCATTTTAGTTGGAATTTATCTTTTTGGTTAAAATTTTATAAAATCAGTTTAAAATTCGTTTGTTTTGGTAGACAATCCATCTTTTTGTAAAAGAATTTCATTTTTTAAGTAGAAAATTCAACTAATTTTTCGAAAGTTGAACTCTCCTGTCGAAAATTCAATGTCTTCTGTAAAGAATTTATCATTTTAGTGGAACATTCATGTCTTTGGTTGGAAATTCATCTTTTCCGTTGAAAATCCATCTCCCTGGTTAAAAGATTATGTATTTTGTTGACGATCCATTTTATAATTTTACTTGAAAATTTACCATTTTGTATATTTTTTTGTCGATTTGGTTGTTTGTTAATAACATTAATCTTTTTGATTTAAAATTCATCATTTTGGTTGCATGTTTAACCAGTTGTATAAAAGTTTTACTGTCTTTAGGAAATCAACAATTTTTGTTGAAGTTCCGTCATTTTGGTTGGAGATTAATCTTTTTGGTTGAAAATCCATCTCCTTGGTTAAAAGTTGATATATTCTGTTGATAATTCTTTATTTATTTGAGTTAAAAATGTATGTCTTCGGTCGAAAGATGATAAAATTAGCTTAAAATTCATTCATTTTGGTAGAAGAACCAATCTTCTCATAAAAGCTCGCACCTCTCTACAGTTTGTTACACACTCTCCAAATTTAGCCTTTTATTTCTTTCCTACCATACCTTTCTTTTTTCTCTTTTCCTATCTATCACCTTTTACTCCCTGGCTTCTTTTACTGTTCTCTCTCTGCCTCTTTCATATACCTTTTCCTCTCTTCATACCTTCTGTTGTTCGGCATTTTCTCATATTTTTAGTTGATTCTATTGCAACCCCTCTTACCAATCTCTCCTCTCTACCATTTACTCATGTATTCCTTCATTTTATCCTTGCCATACTTATACTCGTCGTCCCATCATCCTTCTTTTACCCTTTCCCCTCTCCTTTAAGTCTCACTCTTTCTCCTACCTTGTCGATCGCTCCTCTCACTCTTCCTAATATCTCGTCCATTCCTTCCCTCTCCATTCCTCTCGAATTCTCCTCCCTCATTTTACTACGAATTCTCTCAATTTATCTTCTTCTCAGTGACTCATATTCATCTTCCTTTCCATCCCTGTTTACTTTTTCCCTCTAACTCTAAATAGACTCGGACCTTTACTTCTCAACGTTGCTATTACAGGAAAATCCTCAGAGCCTATCTCATTACTCACTTTCATTTCCGTTATCAGCTTCCTCATTCTTTCTTCTGCTAGAATGTACCCAATCACAGTTTCCCCTCTTCCTCTAAACGTTATTTTTCTATCCTCGTCAGCCATTGTATTGCCATTGCAGATAAACAATCCTTTTCCTACAATCAGTTTGAGCAGTACTCCTCCCTCCCGATCTCTTTCCCTATCTTTCGAATTCCTCATGAAAACCTTCTCCTCTTCTTCCCATACTTCTCCTTGATCCCCTGTTCAAGCATTTAGGTCGACCTCAGTCAGAACCTGTTCCGACATTTTGGTTGAAGATTCAACTCTTTAGTTAAAAATTAATCCATTCGGTTGAAAGATTATATATTTTGTTGCCAATTTGGTTGTCTTGATAGAAGTTGATGAAATATAAATTTCTCTAATTTTGGTTAGGGAATTCATTTATTTGGTTGAAAAATCATCTATTTTGTTGAAAAATTATTTCTTCAGTTGAAATTCCTCTCTTTGATTAAAAGTTTTTAAACTTTATTGACAATATGGAATCTTCAAGATAAAAATGATTCTTTTTGTTTTAAAATCCATCATTTTGGTTGCATACTCAAGTAATTGTTTAAAAGTTGTACTATTTTAAAGAATTCAACTTTCTTTGTTGAAGTTCCGACATTTTGGTAAAGATTCATATTTTTGGTTGGCAATCCATCTCCTTGGCTAAAAGTTGATATATTTGGCTGAGAATTTGGTTATTTTTTTAAAATCTGATAAAAGTTGAAGTTCTCTAATTTTGGTTGGGGAATTAATCTTTTGTTCGAAAAATCTTCTATTTTCTTGCAAAATTATTTCCTTAGTTGAAATTTCGCTCTTTGATGAAGAGTTTATATATATTTTTGACAATTTGGTTGTTTTGTTAGAAAATTAGTCTCTTTGTTTCAAAATCCATCATTTTGGTTCCATATTTAACTACTACAGTAGATTCTGCGACAGTTTCCGTTTCCGGGGCTGTAGGAGGAGCGAACATGAAGTTTCAGTTTTCTCCCACTCGTCTTTACTCGCGCGCAACGTGTAAGTCCGTGTTCGATACACACACACGGCGCGCTGAGTGTGCGCCGTGTGTCCAACAAGAGTGGGGACGGGCAAAAGGAGGAGAAATGCGAGAACGGGAAGTGTCGCAGCGTGAACTGTCACAGAGTCTACTGTAGTTTAAATCTCCACTGTCTTTCGGAAATCAACTATTTTTGTTGAAGTTCTGACATTTTGGTTGAAGATTAATTTTTTTTTGGTTGAAAATTCAGCTCTCTGATTAAAAGTGTATTATATATTTTTTTTCAATTTGGTTGTTTTGTTAGAAAATTAGTCTTTTTGATTTCAAATCCATCATTCTGGTTGCATATTTAACCACATGTTCGAAAGTTGTACTGTTTTTAGGAAATCAACTTTTTTTGTTGAAGTTCTGACATTTTGGTTGAAGATTAATTTTTTTTGGTTGAAAATCCACCTCCTTGGTTAAAACTTGATATGCTCTGTTGATCATTTTACTTGAAAATGTACCTCTCTGATTAAAAGTGTATTATATATATATTTTTTTCAATTTGGTTGCTTTGTTAAAAAATTAATCTATTTGATATAAAATTCATCATTCAGGTTGCATATTTAACCACACGTTTAAAAGTTGTACTGTTTTTAGGAAATCAACTTTTTTTGTTGACGCTCCGTCATTTTGGTTGAAGATTCATCTTTCTGGTTGAACATTCACCTATTTGGTTAAAAGTTTAATTATTCTGTGGATGATTCATTTCATTATTTTACTTGAAAATCCACCTCTGTCAATAAAATTTTCTATATTTTACTGTCGATTTGGTTGATTTGTTAGAAAATTAATCTTTTGGTTAAAAATTCATTATTTTGGTTGCATATTTAACCACACTTTTAAGAGTTGTACTGTTTTTAGGAAATAAACTTTTTTTGTTGAAGTTCCGTCATTTTGGTCGGAGATTCATCTTTTTGGTTAAAATTCCATCTCCTTCGTTAAAAAATGAAAAATTCTGTTGATAATTCATTTATCCATTTTAGTTGAAAAGTCACCTTTTAAGTTGGAAGTTTACATACCTATTCTGCTGACCATTTTTTTTTGTTGAAAATTCATTATTTATATGGGTTAAAAATGTATCTTCTTGTCGGAAGATCATAAAATTAGCTTTAAATTCATTTATTTTGGTAGAAGAACCGATCTTCTCATTAAAGTTCGCCACAATATAATATATTGCCGCATTACATTTGCAACTATATCCAGCCCTTTCGGTTATTCTTTGCCGAACAGATCGCGCGGATTTGAACCCGTCTGGTTGTATGGAATACTTCCCTTTTCTTCCGCCTGCCTTTCTAACCTTTGCCTAAGAACTTCCGCGTGTATTTCCTATCCCATAGACATGAGTGTTATTCCTCTATTTTCCTCTATCTTTTTACCCTCTCCTTTCTTTATTAACGGTACTATCAGTCCCGTCCACCATTTTTCCAACCATCCTGCACCTCTCTATAGTTTGTTACACACTCTCGTAATTTTTTCTTTCACTTCTTTCCTACCATACCTTCCTTTTTCCTCTTTTCCTTTTTGTCACCTTTTACTCCAGGCCTTCTTTTACTATTCTATCGCCCTCTCTCCCTCTCTCCCTCTCTCTTCCCTCCCTCTACCTCTCTCTGCCTCAATTTTATACCTTTCCTTCTCTTTATGCCTTTCATCGTTCAGTATTTTCTCATATTCTTGTTTGGTTCTATTATACTCCCTTTTATCAATCCCTTTTCTCCTCATTTACTAACGTATCCCTTCATTCCATCTTTGCCATCCTTAAATTTGCTGTCCCACCATTCTTCTTTTACCCCTTCTCCCTCTTCTTCCGGTCTTACCTTATCTCTTACCTTCTCAATCGCTCCTTTCATTCTTTCTTACATCCCTTCCACTCCTTCTCCCTCTATTCCTCTCCTCCCTCTTTTTCCCTCCGAATCCTCTCAATTTATCCCATTCATTTCATCATTTCTCGACTCTTTACTTTATCCATTACTTTATTACTCGTGAAAAACTCTTGTCTCTCATTCCCTCCCACATTCTAAATCGGTTTAGCATGTGCCACTTACTCTTCTTCTTCTTCATCTTTTTCAGATATTTTGGTTCCCCAACCAACTCAATCATTTTTTTACCTCTTTATTGAACTTTGATTTTATCATTTTTCCCCTCCTTTCCCATCCATTTCTTACCATCATTTCCTGCTATTCTACACTCTCTTCTTGCATACCCTGCTCGTTCCTTATTTTATGTCTCCCTACCTTGAAATTTCGGAATTGCCTTCTTTCTCTCATTCCCTTCTCCCCCTTTCCCCCTCTCTCGCTTACCTTTCTCTCTCACTTTTCTCTCTTTGTCCTGTATCCTCTCTCCCTCTTCTCTCAACAAACATTTGAAGTCCTTTTTCACTCATTCATTTGTATCTCCTCATCAACGCCCTTTCTTTCTCCTCTTTCCCTATCTAACACCTCCCACTCTCTGCCTTCTTTAATCGCTCTTTCTACCTCTATCTTATACCTTTCCTCCTCTTCATGCCTTTTATCGTTCAGCATTTTCTCATATTCTTCTTTAGTTCTATTATACTCTCTTTTGTCGATCTCTCTTCTCCTCCATTTTTAATGTATTCCTTCATTCTATCTTTGCCACCCTTACGCACGTTATCAATCATCCTTCTCTTATCCTTTTTCCCTCTCCTTTGGATCTTACGAACGTACGTGAACGTACACCTTCCTTTTCATCCCTACTTCTTTATTTCCTCTAAATAGCCTCGGACCTCTACTTCTGAACGTTGCTATTCTTGTGAAATGCTCAGAGCCTATCTCATTACCCACTTTCATTGCCACCATCCTTTTTCTTTCTTTTGCTAGAATAAAGTCAATCATAGTTTCCCCTTTTCCTATAAACGTTATTTCGCCATCCTCGTCACCCATTGTCCCTATGTTTCAAGTTCCTTATGAAAACACTCTCGTCTTCATCACATACTCCCCCCTCCCCATGATCTACTCCCCAAGTATTCAGGTCTTCCCCTACCGAAGTTAGCTCTTCCTGTTTTTCCTCCATCGACTTCCTCATAACTTTCCATCCCTCCTCTTTCCTCCTTCTCCTATTATGTAAACTATCGCTTTCCTTCCTTTTTTCATCTGAATTCTTCTTACCATTATTCCATCATTTGTTTAACTATCCTCCTCTAATCTCTCTTCGGTCATCGACTCTTTCCTCACCCCTGATAACATACGTCCCACCCCTCTACCTTTTACGTGACTCTTCCTCTCTCAGTCTTTCTTCTCCGCCTATGTTCCACTTTTTATCATTAGGTCCCACTTTTTACTTCCCCTCAGAAACCTTTACTCTTGTTTTTTATTCCAGGCACATTCCAGAACGCCAGTTTCATGTCTCTGCCTTCTCTTCCTGTTTCTTTCGTCTTTCTCTCCTTTCGTTTATGTCTTCCATAAACCTAGACGCATTCCCTCTCTTTTTTTGCATATTCTCTATTTTCCTCCCAACCTGGACCTGGCCTTACTTCTTCTAATTCTTTGTCCCAGACCCTCACTTCTCGATTTACCCAAATCCTGTCTCTCCCTTCTAATACTTTGTTAAACTTACTTCTTTCCTCCCATACTCTCTGGTTTATCTTCGATTTTCGCCTCCTTTCCTGCCAAGTCATATCTTCTTTTATTCTTTCTTCCCTTCCTCTAACCAAGTTCTTTTTTCCCATTATCTCGAACCTTTTCTCATTGCTCCCTAATGTCATCAGAAACATGCCTTCCCTCTCTTCCATCTTTCTTACTATTCTTCTTATACCTTCATTCTGTACTTTTGCTCCATCGTCGATTATCAATTTCTTGACCTCTTCCATTCACGACTCACTGTCCACTCTCAAGTCTTTAATTACTACCTTCTTTTTCGTCTCTCTTCTTTACCCCCCTTCTATTTTTCCACCGACCTGCGATAATCTCCTTACCCCCAGTTCGCTGAACCTATCTTTTCAAACCTTCATTTCCCTTCATGTACACCATTAGCTTTCTTACTCTTTCGTCTGCTGAAATATGATCTCTTGCGTTCTCTCCTCTCCCTGTGAATTTTACTTTACCATAATTGTCCTCTTTTTTATTTCTATTGCAGATGATCCACCCTCCATCCCGATATTTTTCTCTATATTTTGATTTTCTCATTAAGACCTCCTCATCCAGGCCATTTCAACCTTATTCCAACTTTTTAACTTGAAGTTTTCCAGGTTTTTTTCCACCTTCAACTATAATTGAAAATAATATAAAACGCTCCAGATTTCAAATCATGTATATAAACAATAAAACAGTGTAATTTACAACCAAAAAAAATTAATTTTCTACCAAGCAGATAATATCCAACAGAACAGTTGATTTTTTGAGTCGGCATAACCGAAGAGAAGAAAAGGAAGGGAAGGACACATGGATTAGGTATGGGAAAATAAAGATACAAGATATATGGTGAGATTGGGATTGGGATGAAGCGAAAGAAGATTCAGTAAAAAGTGCTGTGTCAGGGAACTGGAAGAGAAAGGATGGGAAGAGGAGGAATAAGAAATAGTAGAAAGCGAAGAGGACAGGAAAAAAGGATTGAATGGAGAATATGTAACTGCAATGTAGCAGCATTGGAGAGAAGAGATGGAGAATTTATGAAAAATTGGGAAAAGTGAGAGATTGTAGCTTTGATGGAAACGTAGCTGGATGAAAAGGAATGGAAAAAGGGGGAAGGTTACCAAGAGGTTACAGTTGGCAGATTCAAAATGCAAATAAGAGGCAAAGGGAAGGCAGTGTGAAGGGAGGATTGATGATAGAAATGAGGAAGGAATGTAAAACAGAGAAGGGTGGAAGAGTAATGAAGGAAGAAATAGAAGTATTATTGGTGTAAGAGATAAAGATGGAAGAAGAGAGATGGAAGATAGTGGGAGCATAATTATGTAGATGGTGATATGCAGGAGAAATCTAAGGGGATAAAAGAACTGATGGAAGAAACTGAAGAAGGGATTGAGCTTGTAATAGGGGGAGATTGTAATACTAGAGCAGAAGATAGAGGAGGGGGGGGGATGGGGAGAAGAGTGAAGAAGAAAATCCAAAGACAAGATACTTAATGGGGAAGGAAAGAAATTGCTGAAGCGTTTAGAGGAAATGGGATGGTTAATCTCAAACGGAAATATACAGGGAGATGAGGAAGGAGAATGTACACGAAAGGCAGGTGAAAAGGCAACGGTCATTGACTAGGTGATAGTCGACGACGATGTAACAGAGATGGTCAAGAAACTAGGGATAGGGGAATATATAGATTCTGATCAGTTTCCATCTACACGGACATGTAAAGAGAACAAGAAGAAAGTGAGGGAGAAATTAAGAAGGTAGAGGAAGGAAAAAATAGTTGAGGTAAAGAAAGAAGAAAAAAAAGGGAATATACTGAGATGTGTTATAAGGTACAGGGTTGGAGAATACTTAGCTGGGAAGGAATTGAAATCCAATGTAGGAGAGACGAAGATAATGAAGTTTTGAGAAGGAGGGGGGAGAAAAAAGTATGGACTGGGAGATGGAAGGGAGTGTAGATGAAAGAAGTAGAAGAGTTTATGTATTTGGGATACACCTTGCAAGCAAATGAAGATCATAAGTCACATATAAGAGAACGAATATAAAAAGCAGCAGGGATAATGAAGCAGAGTTGTGCGGATGGAATTAAAGGAAAGAGATGGAAAGGTTAAAAGAACATTTTGTGAAATGGACGTTAGGAGTGGATTGGAGGTCACCTGTATGTATGGTGAGAGAGGAAATGCAAAGGGATAAGTTAGGTATCAGTGCAAGGAAGAGGGCATCGAAATTCGAAGGAAAGCTAAGATAGGGAATGGGAGGGGAATAAGTGAAAAAATGTCAGAAGAAAGTGGAAGGAAGAGGAGGGAGGGCGATTGAGTTAACGAAATGGGAAGAAGAAAGAAGGGAGTTCCTTACAGAGAGAGATATGGAAGAGG
This sequence comes from Neuroterus valhalla, assembly GCA_011762715.2. Classification (NCBI taxonomy): domain Eukaryota; kingdom Metazoa; phylum Arthropoda; class Insecta; order Hymenoptera; family Cynipidae; genus Neuroterus; species Neuroterus valhalla. The sequence goes on along the minus strand of WSXT02008193.1, from coordinate 4,380 downwards.
AAATTGGGGTAAACTTCGAAGAATCAGGGGAAAGAGTTCAGGAAAGTCAATTGATAGAAAAATGGAGAAGAATAATGGAATTAAAATACAATAAATGGCATAAGAAAATAAAAAGAGAAGCACTACCAAATTATTTAGAAAAGAGGTAGAGAGAAAGAAGATGGACAAGAATAGAAAGATTAAGATTGGAGAACGAGGTAAGGGAAGGGATGCATTGGGAAAAAAAGGAGAAAAGAAAGTACAAAATATGTGAATGGGTAGAAGAAACATTGGGACGGCTATGGGCAGGATATATGAGAGGAATGGAAGATAAGGGAAACTGTCAAGAGAACGTTGTAAGGATTCTTAGGTAGGAAGGACAGAAAGAAGAGTGCATGAGGGAAACGGAGGAAGCTGGAGGAGATAGGACCAATGGATGAATGATTATCAGAAGGAAAAAATTGGAATGGAAGAAAGTGGAAACGGAAGTCACAAAGAAAAATAATGAGGTATGGAGCAATGGGAAAAAACAAGAAAGATTTAAATGAAAGGATGCAGAACCCAGAGAAGAAACTGGAGGTGCAGGGGAAACCTGAGAAAAAGTGGAGGAGATGGGAAGAAGGTTGCAGAAAATGCAAAACTGAATTCAGACGTTCAAAATAAGGGGGAAGGGAAAAGAGAGTAAGAAAAGGTTGAGAGAAATAGAAAGAAGGATGGGGAGGAATGAGAGAGAAGGAAGAAGAAAGAATATAGTAATTAAAGGAATGAGAATAGAGGTACTGATTGGAGGAAGGTCTGGAGGACTTCTTAAAGGGATAAATGCGAATATGGAGGTAAAGGAAATGAGAAGTATAGGAAGGGACGAGGGAAGAGGGGTTGAAATGGCGCTAGTTAAATTGCAGAATTGAGAATATGAGAGGGAGGTAATGCCAAAGAAGAGACTTTCATATGACAGCGCGCAGAGAATAGAGAATGATTCGATATTAGAAGAAAGACAGATACAATTCAAAATTAGGAAAGTAGCAAAAGGGGGAAGAAGAAAAGGGAAAAATACATGGGTCAAGTATAGAAGATTGCAGATAAAATGCATATGGTGGGATTGAGATGAAGAGAGGAGTGACTTGGTAAAATGTGAGAAGTTGTAGGAAGAAGAAGGAAAGAAACAGGAAAGAAGAAAAGAAGGAAAATAAGTAATGAGGCAAAGAAAATCTGATAAAAAATGAAATAAGGAAGCAATAAAAGACATGTTACTGAAATGTAGCTAGATTTGAAAAAAGCATAAAGAGTGTATGAAAAAGTTGGGGCTATCGGGGAGACATGTCTGAGTAGGAGGGGATGAGAAAGGGTAAAGGGAAGGCTACCGAAGAAATACAGATAAGAGGCGCTAGCAGCAAAGGAAAAGATAATTAGGAGGAACAGTGATGGTTATGAAGGACGAATTCATAGAAAAGAAGAAGAAAAATAAAAACGGTTCAAGAGAATAGAAGAAAGGATTAATGGTAGATGAGATAATAATAAGAGAGAATAGGTGAAGGTAGTAGGAGTACATGTAAATGGAAATGTGGAGAGGATACCTGACGAGTTTAGAGAGCTCATGGAAGGAAAAGCAGAACGTGTAAATTCCATCACAGGAGGAGAGTAAAATGCAAAAACGGGAGGAAGAGAAGAAAAACAATGGGAGAAGAAAAGTATGGAACCGGAATGAACTCCAAAGATAAAGTTGTGAATGGTGAGGGTAGGGAGTAACTAAGTAGTTTTTAAGAGATAGGTCAGTTTACCTTGAACATGAATATTGGGGGCGATGAGAAAGGAGAGGGAAAGATACATACAGGGGGGGGGGAGATGGGAACAGTACTATTTTATGTTATTGTGGGCCGACAGGTGAGGAAGAACGTTAAAACGCTAGAAACAAAGGATTGCGTGGAACCGGACCATCTCCTACTAAGTGTGACATGAGAGGAGGGGAACTGAAGAACGGACAACAGCAGAAGAATTCAAGAAAGGAAAAAAAGTAGGAAAATGTAATTGTTCAGCAGAGTGAATAGAAGGATTTAGAGAAAAGATGAAGATGGTGAAAATGAGGAAAGGAAATGTAAATGAAGAGGTGGGAATGGTGATAGGAAAGCTAAAGTAATATAAGGTATACTGTTGACGAAGGAGTCAGTGGAGGGAGGAAAAAGGACAGCTGAGATGAGGAATGTAAGGAGAAAAAAAAGGAAACAATAAAGCAATGGAGGAAACTAAAAAAGGGAAACGGTTGTTCAAAAGAATATGGAAAGGAAAAAGAGGAGTATAATGCATTATGTGATAGGAAGAAAGAGGAGGAGAATAAAAAGTTTAAAGAGGAAGCAGAAAAGGCTAACACAGAGGAAGATGTGTAGAAAATAGCAAATAGAAAGAGGGGAAAAAAGAAAGAGAATGTATCAAGAGATTGACTTGTTAGAACGGAAGAAATATTTCATGGAATTGTTGGGAGGAGTAGGAAAGAAAGTAATGAGAGAAGTGAAGAGGAAAGGGGAAAGTATGAAGAAGATAATATTACATGGAAGTGCATAGAGACGGTGATAGGTTCAGTGAGAGGGGGGGGGGGAGGAAGGGGGGACATTATATAATATATGTCAGTAGTTTCAGTGAGGGTGAATAGAGAAGTAGAGGCAAAGAAAATACTTTTCTCTGAGTCAGACAGGATTTAGGAAAGGTATGAGAGTGATGGATAATGTCTACGTGCTGAATTATATTAGGAATAGAAAATTGAATAGAGAGAAAAGAGGATTGGCAGAAATGATTGTGGATTTGAAAGCAGCGATTGATGCATTAGCCAGGAAGGAGATAGATAAAGCTATGGGGATGAAGGGGATAGGAGGAGGTTTGGGGAAGAAAGTAGCTGACATCTTCAGGGAGTCTAGAAAAAAGGTAAGGGTAAGGGGAAAAATAGCAGAAAGTTTTTAAATCGCTAGATGTAAAAGACAAAGGTGTCATCTAAGCCCAATATTGTTTAATTTCCTTAATTTCAGATTTGGAGGAAGAGGTGAAGAGAATGGAGATAAAACTAAGGTAATAAGGTTTAGAAAGGGATCAGGAAAAAAGAGAAAATGGAGCGCGAGACGGAAATGTGCGAAGTTAGAGGAGGTAAAGGAATTTGATGACGCACATATGGGTAAGTGGAAGAAGAAGGTGTAAAAAAGGTCTGGAAGAGGCATATTAGATTATTTGAAACGCTGGGATGACCAGCATTAGGCCATGGGGCAGATATGAAAGGGGCAGGGGAGAAAGGATATAGAGGAGATGCAAGAGAGATATGTTAGATGGACATTAGTGGTGGAATGGAGAACGGAGGGTCCTCTAGTAAGGGAAGAGACTCAAAGGGATTAGTTGGGAACAAAGGCAGGGAAGAGGGCATGGAAATTATAAGATAAACTAAGAGAGGGGAAGGAAGGAGTGTTAGCCTGGAAACGTTATAAAGAGGTGGGAGAAAGAGGAAGAAAGGTAGAAAACTGCAAATAAAAGACATATGGTAGAGGATTAGGAATTAAGGTATAATAGATGATATAGGGTACTAAAAAGAGGAGGATTGCTAAAATATCTGGAGAGAGGATGAGAGGAAAGGAGATGGACAAGAGTAGCAAGACGGAGTAGGAAATTAAGTAGAGGAACCAATGTATAAGGAGAAGGATGAGAAGAGAAAATGCAGAGTATCCGAATGGGTGCAAGAGACATGAGAGCATGTATAGATGGTTGTATGAGGGAAAAGAAAGAGAGGAGGAGAGGATGTTAAGAAAGTGTTGAGTAAATTTCAGGAGAAGAAGGAATGAGAGAAGAATGGATGAAGGAAGTAGAGAAAGCTAGAGGAGTGAACGAAGATGATTAGAGGAGCCATTATATAAATAAAGAAGAAAAAGAAGGAGAAGAACACGTAAGGACACGAAAAATGTGAAATTTCAGAAAATTTTTGTTTGTTTGTATTCAAGTCGATGTTAATTTAGATAATCCAACCTTTTGAAACCGTCGCGTCGATCGTCATGTCATGGTATTTGAAAGGAAATGAGATTTTATTTTTGATTCGTTGGAACGAGCAGCTGTTGATGTTTGATATCCCAACGGAAGTAAAATCAATATGATCGAAAGGTTCAGAGACGATAAAATCTTCTTGTCTTCAACCAGGTATATTTCTAAGTTGTCGGATTACAGCCAAATATCAGTAAATTTTCAACAAAAGAGTTCCAAATTGAAACAAAGAGCTGAACTTCGACCAAAAAGATTTTTTAAACTTAGAAGATTAATTTCCTATTAACAAAAATTAATTTTTACAGAATATTTTATTTTTTAATTAAAGGGAGATGAATTTTCAAACTAAAAAGATGAATTTTGAAAAAAAAAGTTGGAGTTTTAAGGTCTTAAAGA
>WSXT02008182.1:0-14758 GCA_011762715.2 Neuroterus valhalla | reverse complement strand
ACCAATGTGCAGGCGACTAACTTAAGCCGCCTGTTCTCGAGAACAGTTCGTTCATACGGTTTCAAAGTACTGCCTAGAGACTCACACCGTCCAAACTCCTTCCAAAAACTCCAGGGGTTAAAAAATAAATTAAACAGGGGATTTCCTCGAGCTTTAGCGTTTCTTTTTCTCTTGATACATCAAACGCGATCAACAAACAGCTATTTTCAGAGCTGATTCTACCAGTTCTTACTTGGACAGTAGAAAATTGATGTAAGGTGAAGTGAGGGAGAACTAAGTGTTCAAATGTGGAAAAATGTGGGGGAGTAAGTGAAAGCAAGCTAATGTATTGAAGAATAAGGGAAGGTTAGTCGATTCGATAATATGTGTTGATGAATATAGGTAACTTGAAAGAGATATCTGAACGACAAAGAAGTTATGGAGAAAACCAAGGGGTTTTGGTAGAGAAATAAAGGGAAGTATGAAGAAGGGGAGGAAGAAGTAAGGGGAAGTAAGTGGTGATTAGGGGAAATATAGAAGCTGTGCAAAAATTTGAAGAAGTACGGGGAGATAAGAGGTACGTAAGGGCAACTAAGATAGTGTTAGTGAAAATGAATGTCAGTGAGGATAGATAAGGAAAAGCATTTTCAAGCAGAAGAAAATGTAAATGAATCAGTTGAAAGAAATGCTAATAAAGGAAAATGAGAGCGAAAAGATAAGGTGATGCAAGCCAAGAGAAGTTGGGAGAAATAAGAAGGGATAAGCATAAATAGAGTAAAATATTTGAAAGTGAGAAGTCCGGAAAGTGAGTGCAAAGGAGGGTAAAAATAGGAAGTGATAGAGATAAGGTGAAGTGAGTAGAAATGATGTTGAGTGAAGGCCAAAAGTAGTTCAATAAGGGAGTGAGGTTCAGTAAGAAGGTAAAAATGATTTATTGACTTCTTTCTTTATAAATTTTCTACCTCGATGGTCATTGGTCCTACTATCACTTAGTATAACCGGCGGAGAGAAAAAAGTTCATCAGCCTAATATTGACTGGACGTCGAAGTAAAAAAGCAATCATATCAAAATAATTCGAATGGCCTCGAATGAAGAATAAAGTTTCTTTAAAACTTTGTATGCTCCCAATTGAAAAATTGGCACTAGCATTATCTTCTGCTTCTATTCATCCAAAAATGTATATAAGTTCGATTTATTGATATTGGGAGACATCATTACACTGCTTTTCTTATTTTCCTCTTCCAACATGTTAACACCATTCCTTATCTCCATGTTTCTGGTATGTCTCTTGCTTCTCATATCCTGCTGCGAATCAACACGCATTCCTTCAATTGTAGTATTCATTTATCTGCCCTTCTTCTTCACCTATTCCTTTATATACATACTCATTGTAATAATAAAAATAGAAATTAAATAATTGAAACTCACAGGTGTTCCATGATCCGAAGTACGCATTTACATTATAATATTCTAATTATCATATGTGATCCTTGTCTGTATGCTTGACCAGTATACAAACAGGAACAACGATTTTCTCAAAATATTTCATCTAATTGACAACTTATAACATCAGCTCAAACAGTTTGATTTCTGATCAGGAGAAATTACTTCAACAAAATAGTTGAACTTGCACCGCAATAATTGTATTTACAAAAATTAGATGCATTAAAACCGTATAGTTGAATTCTCAACCTACAAAGATGCATTTTCAACTATTCAGTCAAGTTTGAAAACAAACTCTCGTATAAAATAAAAACAGTTGTTTTTCCCATTCGCTAGATTGATGTATGTGCAGTTTTCCAATCTAGCCATAATGTAACAACATCATACTCTTGTATCCCTAGAAAATTATTCTTCTGAGCAAATCGATCCTAATTTCCTTCGAAGGATGAGACAACATTTTGCTTATGCCGTACGAAGAACGATCAAAGAACTCCTCCATTTATCAACTCAGTTAGTCTCTTATTTCTTTCGTCAACCTTGTGAATGAATTTACGCAAGGGGTGCTAGAAATTTGAGAATAAACACTGTTTGAGAAGGTCAAAGAATTCCTGCAAGAATGAGAATAAGTTTTTTAAGAACTCCATGATCTGAACGATCATGTTCTCATATCCTTCTAGGGGAGCATTCTTGTAGTAGCATCAAACTGAATTGATTTAGATGGATTATAAAAATTTACGTCTATTTTATCATTAAACAATCGAAGAGTCATCTCGTAATCAATGTGGCTGGTCTTTACTATTTTTAATTGACCTATTAACGTTCATCCTAAACTTAGAAAAATCAAAGAATTGATGCAGTAATCGTGAACGTGGTTCAAAGGATTTCTTCATTTGTTTGATAACAATAATCGCCTTTCTCCAATTACTCGGAACCTCGCTATTTACATCACATATATTCATAAATTCACACAGCCATACAAAGAAATATTCGCAACGGAACCTAAGCATTTCAGAGGTAATACCATCCACACCGGCAGCTTTACCACTCTTTAGTTTTTTGATTACGGAAGTAATGTTGTCGATACCGATTTTGCTCCCGCCACCTACATCGGAATGGTCTAACGTATTACCTTTATACAGCTTCTTGAAAAAATCCCGTATACAGACTTTCACCTTGTCCGAATTTCACACCATTTTGCCGTCAGCATTCTTAATTCCGTCCATTTCAGTGAAAGTATTTCTTTTTTTAGTCTTCCTTACCCATTTCCAGAATATTTTCTTATTTCGTTCAAAATCATTTTGCATTTTCGTATCTTTTTCTGTTTTGATTTTATCCTTGCTTTCTTTTACTAGAAATCTGCTTTCCTATTTCTATCCCTATAATCATTTATGACCCTTGTCCTTTCCCCACCACTAAGACCTCTAGTATTCAACATTTTCGAGTAAGCTTCTTTTTTCTCGTTGACGGCGATGCGTATTTCATCATTCCACCACGCATCACCGGACTTTCTTCCTACAGTCTCAGTACGACACAATTCCGGGACACTCTCGAGAATTCGAATCCGCAATATTATCCATACACTTCCTACATTTTAGTTGCATAATTCTGTCTCCCATTCATCTTCGTGATTTCCTAAGTATTTATCCAGCTTTTCAGGATATGCTCTTTGTACTTCTTGTTTTTACGGATTCTCTATTCTGTCTTGCGTCTGTTTGATTTTTGAATAATTTTCCTTTCCTTCAATCCTTGACCTAGGTTGATTCTTGAAACTATAAGATAGTGATTCGATCCGCATTCAGAACCTCTCATAGCCCTTGTATCTTTTACAAGCCCTCACATTCTTTCGTCTGCTACAACAGAGTCGATCATTTTATGCCTAAACTAGGTGTTTGTATTAAACAAACTCTTTTCTAAGTAAAAACTGATTAATTTATCCCCAACACCATTTTTTATGGGTCTCCGAAATGAGCAAGTACTCTGTCAGCACCTTCGCGTTGCACAGCAACCCAACCGTTCATGTCTCCGAATAATATTATTCTTTCGCCTGAATCTCATGTTTCTATTATATCATTTACAAAGTCATAGAAGATGTCTTTTGACTCCTTACTGTCACAATCAACAGAATAATATCATCTAGCTCTCTGACGCGCATAGTATCTCGTAACTCCTTTGCCTCTTGATCATTCACACTTCTGGTATTCCACATATCCAGTCTCTATTCATTACCTGAAACTTATATGAGACACGTAGCCGTTAATAAAAGTCACAGTCCTGTTATCCGAGGCTATTTTACAGAATTCATCAAACATTAGTCATGTAAAGGAACGTACAAAAGAAAAGAGATTGAAACAAATGAAGCCGGAACAAAATGAGTTATTATTTGTCAAATTACATACAGAGGAGCGAACAAGGCTCCTGGAGTTTGGCCATTTAGGAAATGGAGACCAATCTCGGTCCCGTGAACTGATAAAAATAACTATTTTCTGTAAATGCGTATTAAAGACAGCACTATGGATATGCGTTTACCACCAAGCCCTTATCTCAACTACGGAAAGGGTTGCTTGAAAATTTTATTTTACGCCACCTGATATTTTATGGTAAAAAAACCAAGAGAGGTTTCTACGTAATTGCTCAAACACGAAATAGTTGAATTTTGTACGAAATAATTAGGTTTCATTCATCATCAAAATGACGAATTAAACATCGACTGTTTGGGAAATACGTGGCATTATTATTCGATATGTCAAATGCTCAGCGGAATAAACGTGATGGAACAAAGTTTTATTTCGGTTAGAATGTCAAATGCTCCCTACCTAATCTATAGTATAAAGCGCTGCTGAAAGGTTGGCAATTGGTGCTGGAAAAATATGATGGATGGAAACTAAGGCAACATACCTATTCCCTTTTCGTCATGAAAATACATGGAATGTCCCTAACTTTCTCAGACTCCAAATCTCAATTTGGAAATTTGGTGTTGTGGGTGTCATAAGGGGTCATGGCAACGCTTTTGTATTCAAAAGGTAAGTAAGTGAGAACGAGCAGAAGTAATTTTGAGTAGGAGGTAACATGGTTCAGAAAGGAAAAGTCAAGGGGAATAAGTGGACGTGGTAGAAAGCGTGATTTCATGGATAGAATGTGGATTTTAGTGAGGTGCGGTTGTAGGATATTAGTAGACGTTATGTAAACCGATGAAAAATATTTGAGGAACATGCAGGTGTGCTGGGTATTCAAGGGGAGGGAGTGTGTATAAGAACGGATCAAGGACAAATAAGGGAGAACAATTAGAGTTATTTCATAAGTAGCATAGTGTCGGAAAATGCGATAAAATAGAGGAAATATGTGGAATCCTGTCTTTTCGGTCCCTCAAAATGTGTGCCAAAGGGCAATCCAATCCGATCATTCTTTCGGAGGTTATCGAGTACACCGATTACAGACTACAGACAAGAAGACGGACACCTTCGTAAAAACCATTTTTTCTGACTCTGGGGGCCTCAAAACGTGGAGATTTCATCAAATCCGCGAAAGTCAATTTTCACATAAACCCAATTCCTTCTCATTCAGAATGAGAATGTAAAAATGCTGCAGAAATATTTGGGAGTGAGGGAACTTGTCGGTAACTGGGTTGAAGAGAGAAGAATAACGAAGGGTGGATGGAAATGAAGGGAAATGAAAAGAAATAAGAGATACTAAGGAAGAGCAGGAACGAACAAGAGAAAATATAGTGCAATTGATAGAAATTTGTAGAATTGAGTCGGAGTAAGGGTTATATGGGCAAATAAAGAGTAGCTTGCGGAAATCATGGACCATTCTGTAGGGAAAATATGTAGGTTGATATGTTAATGTGAGTATGTGAAATAAATGTGAGTTCATAAGGGGAGTAACAATGAATGAGCAACAATAAGTGAAACTGTGTAGAAATAGAAAGAAATAGGAAGATATGAAGGAAAACACATACTCCGTAATCGTGTAGAAGGACTCTAGGTGCTCTAAAAGAAAGAAACCGAAGAAACCATACTAGGTTCGAGAGGACGATAAAGGAAACGAGAGAGATGTTGATTTAAATGATTAAGATTGTCTTGGTGCTGTCGTGTATTCAAAGAAAAGGAATTTGCCACATGTGTACTGATCTAAGTAATAACACTCATTTTTTTGGGTGATTTTAACACGGATCCTATATTCAAAAGAATTGGTATTCAAAAAAAAAAATGGAAAAGAGACACTAAATAATGGTAGAGTTGTGCAATGATTGATTCGCTAATCAGATTATACCCTAAAAAAACCTGAAATATTCCCTGAATGATTAATTTATGTACTTGAAGCGAGTAGGTACATTTAGTATTTCCTTCTGCTAAGGGTTCCCCCCATAAACAATAGCGAAATGCCCCCCTCCGGGAATCCCAAAATGAACTTGAGCTATCTTTTTCACACTATTCAAGAGGTAGTTTTGCCACATGAGTAGCCACCATTTCCCCACCTATATATATTTATGAGGTAAAAACCATAATTTTACAATATATTTTTTTTCCAAAAACCCATAAAGATATCACAATGACAAAAATCAGGCAAATACTGCTCCTGAGGGGGAATATGTGTGAATGTTTTTGAGTCAATAAATTAAGTTTTTCTAACCTAAAAAAATTAGTTAACCAAAAAAAAAATTTCAAATTGCGATAAGTTTGCTCAGAAAATGGCTGCACAAAATTTTTTTGGTTGAAAGTGTATGATTTTTTGAGACAAATAGAATGGATGGATATAAATAGTCGATTTTCAATGTTGTCATCACGAAAAAGTCGAAAAACTCATTTTTTTTCGACTCTTTTGGGGGTTTTTGGCGTTCAACTCTTTACATATAGAATTTTGGCGAAAACTGATAGCATCAATGGATTTTGCGGAAAAAAGTACGTGGAAACCATGTATAACAAGTCCAGAATTAATATTGAACTAGTCATGAAAAATTAAGCAAATGAAGAATATCTGGAACAAACAGCATAGTCCGTACTCGCATATTCAGAAATCGAAAATTTATGCATAAATGGTCAAGAATTACAGACGGCTGACCGCACCCAAATTGTTTGATGTATAAATCTGCTCATATATGCGTGCATGTACATATGCATATAAGAATGCTTTTTACGCGTGGCGTTGCCCTAGAAGTTCATTTCACAACAGAATCTGGTCAATTTCAGTTCAAATCGAATATCTTGGATGTTCAAGTTATTAGTTTATAAACAAGAAGAAAATTCTGAGATTAGTATTTTTTTGTATTTGGATGTTTTTTATATGGCCAAAGGATGTATAATGTGATATTTTTAATGAATTCCTGATAATTTAATAGGAATATTTATGAACATAGGAAATAGCTTATTAATTATTCTCTACTGCCACAACTGCAGGACGAAGAGAAAAAAAATGTTGAGTCACAAATGTGAATTAGAAAAAAAAATTATTGACGGAAAAATATTTTTATACTGGTAAGTGGTACGTGGCAACTCACACGAAATGAGATAACAACGATAAACTTGCTTATGCAACAATATCTGCAAAGAAGACGCATTCACAGATAGACTCTCATAACTTAAACGCCTGATTATTGCATAATTAAATTTGAAGTCAATTCAAGACATATGAATAGTAAAACATACAAATCTTATGTTTATCATGGACCAAATATCAATGGAATTGAATGTATCAAACGATACTATTGCAACCGTGCTAATGGCAATAGGACCGTCGCGTGGGCTGTTGTTCCCATGTAGCTGCGATTATTCATTATCCAGCTTATGCAAGATTTTTCTCTATAACCCCCAAACAAGCGAAACAGTTGACCAAATTGTTTGACTTTGGAGATTAATTAACTGTGAAAGATGAAGAAAGTGATGAAGATAAGAATGTACTTCAGAGAAAAAGTAGCTTTTTGAATTCAATATTTAAGCGCTAAAACTATGAGAGTCTAACCATGAATGCGTCTTCTTTGCGGATAATAATGCATAAGCAAAGTTATCGTCGTTCAGTATAAAAATTTTTATCTGTCAATAATTTTTTTTTCCAATTCACATTTCTGACTCAACATTTATTTTCTCTTCATCCTGCAGTTGTAGCAACAGAGAATAATAGATCTGCTATTTCCGAAGTTCATAAATATTCCTATTACGTTATTAGGAATTCATTCAAAATACAACATTATGCATCCTTCGGCCATTGAATAAACACCTAAATAATAAAAAATACTAATATCAGAATTTTCCTTTTGTTTATAAACTAATAACTTGAACATCCAAGATATTCGATTTGAACTGAAATTGACCAGATTCCTGTTGTGAAATGAACTTCTAGGGCAACGCCACGCGTAAAAAGCATTCTTATATGCATATGTACATGTACACATATATGAGTAGATTTATACATCAAACAATGTGGGTGCAGTCAGCCGTCTGTTATTCTTGACCATTTATGCATAAATTTTCGATTTTTGAATATGCGAGTACGGACTATGCTGTCTGTTCTAGATATTCTTCATTTGCTTAATTTTTCATGACTAGTTCAATATCAATTCTAGACTTATTATACATGGTTTCCACGTACTTTCTTCCGTAGAATCCATTGGTGCTATCAGTTTTCGCCAAAATTCGATATGTAGAGAGTTGAATGCCAAAACCCCCCAAAAAAGTAGGAAAAAATGAGTTTTTCGACTTTCTCGTGATGGCACCATTAAATATCGAGTGTTTATATTCATCCATTTTATTTGTCCAAAAAATACATACATTTTCAACCAGAAAAATTTTGTGCAGCCATTTTCTGAGCAAAGCTTATGCCTGATTTTTGTCGTGGTGATATCTTTATGGGTTTTTGGGAAAAAAAATATATTGTAAAATTATGGTTTTTACCCCATAAATATATATAGGTGGGGAAATGGTGGCTAGTCATATGGCCAAACTACCTCTTAAATAGTGTGAAAAAGATACCTCAAGTTGATTTTGGGATTCCCGGAGGGAGGCATTTCACTATTGTTAACGGCGGGTACCCTTCCGTGTATTTTGTAAAATCTCTCATTTCCTAGCTTTCACTTTGAGACCTTAGAATAGATTCACTTTATAGTAGCAGATGTTTTCAGCGGCACGATAAATCAATTTAGTACAGACTCCGGGCCTCTCTTCCAGGTTTTGAAAAATCAAGTTTTGTCACGTAATGAATACAAGAATCGTAAGATGACCATACTTCTCCTTGGACTACTATGAAAAAGTGTGAGAATCGATCGAAATACTCATAACGAAAATCTTGCAACGGAAAACGGTGAATATGAAATCTATGGGTAAAAGACTTCCCGATCCATGTAGCACACATGTCCGAAAATTGTTCGGAGGTGAAGAAATCGGAGCCCATGCAACATCTTAGTTCCTGCGTTACTTGGAGAACTTTGCAGGTACATCCGTGACCAAACACTTTTCACAGAATTCGTGGTTGACGATTTCACCAGTGTCTACGCAACACCTCATGGCCACATTGGGGGGTATATCCTTGACAGCTACAGCTGAGGTAGCTGGCCGGGTACATGAGATTTGTATCTAAAAAGGTCAGAACAGCTACATTCGCACAGAACAATCTTCTTATGGGGTTGAAGGTGCAGCTGATGCAAATCTTTAGTGCGGAGATGAGTGCTATCAACAATCCGCAATATCTTTGTGGACGGTCTTGGCCCCGTAGAAAAGGACACTCGTGATCAAGGAACAAATCGCGGAACCAGGAAGGTAATAAGGTTCTGACCCCCAAAATCGTCGAATTTTAGGGACTGACCAAAACAGTAAGTTCGCTTTTCTGATAGATAGTGGCGTGGAATCCGTGCTTATATGCAAAAACAGGGATTAGACATGTGAAAAAATGTACTAAAAAATTTCATGCTGCGAATTTTACACCTTCAGCAACGTACTATACAATTTCGGTGGACCTAGAACTGCTCCTACTACACAGTTTTAAATCGCAGGTTACTGTAGCTAACGTCAATGACAGGTTCAACAACATATGATCAGACAAAATCTGACAAGTGTATTTCAGTGCGGACCATTTGGGGAACCAAAAACTACTGTCACATACCCGCCGAGTTTGTTGATGTCTCAAAACCTTTCGAAATTGAAAAAGAGACTGCTAAACATGCCGTAAAACATTTTATGGGAATGACTCCTCGATGACCGGAATTTCGCAGACCTCGTCGACTAGGACCCGACCGTTTCAAGGAGGTGAAAACAGAATTTGACGCAATGGTCCAGCAAGGGATCGCTGCTGTTGCATTTGGTTATAAAAAATGATGGTAGACTACGGCCTACCGGAGACTTCCGTGCGCTGAATGCACGGCCCATTCCAGATCGCGATCCAGTACCACACATCGAGGACTTCGCCTAGAAGCTGGATGACTCCACTGTATTTTCAACAATAGATCTGGTGAGAGCTTATGACCGGATTTCTGTAGCACCAGAGAACACGGAAAACACGTCTGAAACCACACCATCTTGACTTTTCAAATTTTCTTTCCTGCTTTTCAGATGGTGCAATGTGTCTCCACTATTCTGAAGATTCATTGGATTTGCTCTGCGCGATTTAGATTTTCCTCATACGTATAACGATGCCATTTTCATCGCTTCCAAAAGTCATGTATCGGCGATCTATCAAAAATGCCGCGAGGACTTAACACTTATTGAATACGCAACTCGGGGGTCCTTCAAACGATAATTCTCACATCGGGTCCACAAGTGATTAGGAAAACTCTTTCGATGGATTGCAAAATGCTTTAGCAAACACGGCGGCGTAAGCTCGTCTGGTTGTAGATGCGTTGTTATTTGTAATTGGAGATTCATCCGATTACGCGGTAAGAACCGTTTTTGAACAACGCGTAAATGATGATTGGCAGCCGCTGGCATTCTTCGATAAACCTATGCCAATACTGCAAAGCAAATACAGCGTATATGATCGCGAACTTCCTGCCATGTATGCCGTGGTCAAAAGATTCCGATACATGATTAGAGGTCACAAATTAAGCGTATTCACCGATTCAGGCGTCTTACTTTTTCATTCCATTCGGATTCCAATTATTCTTCTCCTGGACAGTTCGACCGACATCAGTCGTATTAGAGGTATAGATAAGGTTGTAGCCGTTACGCTATCTCAGATCGGAAGTATTGTGATTCTTGATAATAAGAGAATCACCTAAGCTCAAAATGTAGATGACAAATTGCAGACCCTTTAAAATTTATAACAAGCGGATTAGAATTTGAAATATAAGCTTTCCGAATGTGGGAGTCGACGTTTATTGTGATGCGATACAAGAGAACATTACACCATCTGAATTGCACAAATTGTTTAAATTCAGAAAAATATTGCTACTGATTCTACCTACTAGGAGCTCCAATGATGATATGCAGTTCATTTATTTTCATTAGAGCTTTTCTCAAGTTAGTATAAGATATAAAATCAACAACTATTTGACAGCATTTGCATATGATGTCATGCTTGACACAGAGATTTCTAATACCTCACTTCCTTCCTCTGCCCCAAGCTCTTGACAACCACTTTTCCTATGTGTTGACAAACGTAGGTGACGCTCCAAGGATACTAATACTTAGAAGCTTTTTTTTTTGTCTCAACACTAGGAAACAGAGAGAGAGAGTGACAGTATGAGAGAGTCGGGCTGAGTGAGAGAGAATGCGGAAGGATTTTCCCTGGAAAAGAAAGCGGAAGTAAAGAAGCTTGGATACAAATCGAGTGAAACGCATAATCCATTAATAATGATAGGATGATAGGAATATTTATCAAGTCCAGTATATATACTGTTAACTTTGCTATGAGAATTCATGTTCGGAAGTGTTTGTCAAAATTCGTCAATAATTAGGTTCCTCTTCTCAGTGATAATAATGGTTGCGCTTCCTTCCCCGAACTTCGTGGGTTTTTTTAACGCTTTTTGTAAGTATAATACAATTAAGTATAATATTGGAATCTTCTATACGAATAATTATGAAAAAATATTTGATTTTAACCAGCTGTCTGACAACTTTGCACTCAACATCTTTTCACGTGCCTCACTCTGTACGTGCTTCCAATACAAAATACTAATGTTTCAAAAGATCATGCATGCTGATTGCTTGAGATAAAAAGAGAAAAAAACTGGTGAAAGACCCATGAAAATTTCGAAAATCTCAAAAAATTGGGATTATCTTGATGGAAAAAAGTCTGCCCGCCGTGCGGGCACATTCTCAACGCGCTTTGCGCGTGGCTCGCTTCGCTCGCAAGTTTGGACACGCCTATGGAGTGCATCTTCCGAATCTCGCGCTCCGCGCTCGATGGTATTCTCACCTCGCGCTCCGCGCTCGGTTATAAATTTGCCTCGCACTGCGCGCTCGGCATTTGTACCTCCCTACAGTTATATAAAGAGTTTGTGAATGAAAAGCGAAATGTCGACTACTTCAATTTGAAGAGAGTGAATTGTCTTTTGTTAAAGCTCCTCCGGCTTCAACGAACACATTCTCATCGCGTGTCTCGTGCTGCGCACTCGATCAAAGTTTGTCCAAAACGGTAGAGAAGTTTTTTTGCCTTATTTCTTTCACATGTGGTGTAGCTTTTCTAGGCATTCAACTTTTCAATTATTTTTTTTAAGATTGAAACAAAAACTATGCGTCCACTGGGAAAAATCATAACAAATTTACAGATATTTTTTGGGTGAATAACTTTTCTATATCAATCTTGTGTGTTGGCCTTAGTTATTTTTCCAAAAATTGTATTATTGATTTTTTATGGTTACTTTTCTGATTGGAATGGATTAATATCATGGACTTTCATAAATGAAGTAAAAACTACTTGTCCTATCAAAAAGTAAATTTTACCAAATTTGTAGATCGTATTTTGGTGCAGAAGTTTAGTTCGTATATATTTTCCCGTAGCTTGCATATTTTGATCAAAAAATGGATCTTTCTATTTTTCATGATTTCTTGTGTGACCAAAATTTGAATTTTCTTTTTTCCGATAAACTCGAAAAGTTGTAAAGATCATCCTGAAGGGCTCCCAAAAAGAAACATTTTTTTCTTCAACCTTTTTTTATATCTTGTGTTGTTTGGCTAAAAATTCTCATTTTAGTTTATGTTTTCGAGTTTTTGAAATGCCACAACTCTGACAATTTCGTTTTCATCAAAAAAATCATAATGATAAATTGTTTTACTTTTTACCTATTACAAGAAGCTGTACTTACGATTTTTGAGTCTTGGAAGAAAACATCCAAAGAATTTCTCAAAATGCTCGTCCTCTCTCATTTTTGATCGAAAACAGATGGTTAACGAATTTGACTTGTATTTTCGGTCCCTCAAAATGTGTGCCAAAGGAAAATTTAATCTGAGTAGTCTTGAAAGTTACCGAGTATACAGGCGACGACGATGACGACGACGACAACAGACAGACATACAGACACCAACGTAAAAACGACTTTTTCGGAATCACGAGGTCTCATAAAGTGGAGATTTCATGAATTTCGCGAAAGTCAATTTTCACATAAAACCAATACTTTCTCATTATGATGAGAATGTAAAAATTTTATAGACCCGGATTGAAGGAGATGTTCTGATTAATCTGCTTGATTTTAATCTGCAATGTATTTTGCCCATATACCCTCAAACACTCAAAGAAATGGCATGAAACCAATAAAATAGCAATAAATTTCAGTCGAAAAAATTTTAAAAAATCTAGTAAACACGATTAAAAACGTTTCTTGTATTTTTCATCGTATTATTGATCCCATTTTTTGATTTGATTTAATCGTGCTCAATAGATTTTTTTTCAATTTTTCCGACTGCAATTTCTTCCTATTTGATCGATTTTATGCCATTTTTGAGTGTTTGAGGGTATATGGGCCAAAGACATTGCAGATTCGGATTGGGCAGATTGTAATACATAAAAATTCCCTTCGATCGAAATCCACAAAAATTTTTTCATCAAGATAATCCCATTTTTTTGCGATTTTTGCAATTTGCATGGGCTCTTCACAATTTTCATGAGTTTTTTACAATTTTCTTTAACGGCTCAAAATACATGAAAATTCTTGCTTGCCCTAGAACCACAAATTATTTTAATTACGAAAACATCCAACATTCCTATTTCTTATGGTTTTTTGCAATACACTCGAAATTTGAGATAGGTCGCGTCCAGTGTACAGAAAACTTTTTTTATGTGTGCCGGTGTAATCAACGATGGTTGAAACATATAAGATTCTAAATTTTTAGAAGGAGCACGAAGTTTCTTAAATTTTCCGAAGATTCGAAGATTTCAGAATAAAGTGTAAACCTATCGCCTAGACGTTGGCCAGTATCGAGGGTTGTGGTTCTGACGCGAGAGAAATTAGAAATCCAGTTCGAACCAGATTTGAAGCGACGACTGACTAGGTGATGGTAAACACTCAGGACCGTATGTATAGTCTCGTGAATACGTGCGTCGAAAGTCTCCAAGTAAACAACTTCTATACTACGCATTACGATCCTGTCTTTTTAGGGCTGATGGGCTGTCGTGCTGCATCATGCGATGGTCGGGGGAGGGACAGAATAACTCAAGCATGAACAGCCGAGAAACTGGCGCTGACGCGAGAGGAACCCGTCCAAGCGGTAAGTGTATCATTCAACAGATGTTCAGAAAGATCCCACAAAATTTGTTATGGATCTGTACAATTTCACGGGATATCCAACATTTTGGAAGGTTTCCAAATATTTCGAGATTCGACCAGAATTTCAGAGATTCCGAACGATATTAAAGAGTCCAAAACATTTTGGGATTCGGGAATTTCGGAAATTTGGAGAGATTAGATAAATCGGGAAAAAACAGAAAGATTTGAAAAATATACAAACTGTTTCATAAATATTATCAAGATATCGTGGATATTTTGAGCATCTTGTAGAGATTTAAAATATTTGGTCAGGCTACGAGATTTTTTCGCCATCTTTGTAACTGATTACGCGGTCGAAGTTATGTTTCATTTTTGAAGGACATCATTAGATGATCAATCTTCCTTGATAGATAACAATTTTCACAGTTTGTTTTGACGTTATGATCTTGTTAATTGGCCTTCTTTATCCATAAACGTGAACTGTCGGCTACGAGTTAAATAATGGGGAAAATGATAACGTAGTGTACAAACTATCATCATCATTAGTCAAAATAAAATTTGTTATTCTCATTTATAGTTTATTTACCCGCTTTTGGTAAGTTGTTGATAAGCTCATAATGAATAAATATATGAATAAAAAAATCTGCCCGCTGCGCGGGCACATTCTCATAGCGCGCTGCGCGCGCGGCTCGCAAGTTTGAGCGCGCCTAC
>WSXT02008171.1:0-14758 GCA_011762715.2 Neuroterus valhalla | reverse complement strand
TGTGCAAAGGAATAGAGAGAAGGTTATGCCGAGACTCTCAAACCCGTAACAGGGAGAGAGTATAAACAAATATTCCAGATAGTCTATACCACAGCTGCTGAAGGAGTTTATGACACGCATCCTTGACACGCCCTGCATCCTTTGCTGGAAACTTCTTGACCTAATATTTTTTTGTACCATTCAGCCCTAATCCCTTACAGGGTAAGCGTAACTCGTAAAGAGTCATATTTGGTTCAGTTGAATGCATGTGAGGACGCCAAAATGCCAACAGCACGCGACATCCCCGGATAGTCACTCATTGAAGTACTAATTGCGCCCAACGCTGCTTAACTTCAGTGATTGGACGGGAACTGTTTTTTGAGCGTGGGATGGTTGTTGGCCATGATTTGGCCGTTGAGTCCAAATGATTCAAGATAAGCAGACGTCGACTCATGTAAGACAAATTGATCTCTAACAACTTTGCAAAAGTTTCCGTGCATCACATTGTCTTTATGTTTTTTCAGAAAGTTTTTGCCTCCGCTTCCTTCATCAATGCTTTTAGAAGCAAGGAATCTTGATCCGAGTAATGCACTGTCCCCACCTCTGGTGTTAAGATTCAGGCCAAGGGTCTCAGCTGCTTGCTCTGCGGCTTTGTAAAGGAACGCTTCTTTTCTAACCGTTTCGTGATTCCTGACAAATACCATAAGAGGATCTCTACCGTTCACGACGATGTAGGCCGCGCTCAGACTAATCTGGTTGTGACGGCATTGGAGATTGAGAAGTCTGCGTTCGCTTCACGGCTTGCGATAAATAAGCACGGAAAGAACGAATTTATATGCAAGCTCTCCTTCATACGTATTATCTTGCGCGTAGTGATGTCGAGGCCCTTGAGCTCGTTCTTTGTCCATGGAACCATCTCAAACGAATAGAGTAAAACCAGGACAGAAATTGCGGCTAACATATTTAGGTATGTTAGTTGCAGTTATCTTATTTAATGCTGACAGATTGGACAACCAAAACCGTCAAAGAAGGTATTTGTATGTCTTTCTAGTGCAGAAGTGTCTAATAGCACTTCTGTTCACAAGCTCAGGGTGAACAGCCACGACTGCAATTCGTTTACGTTTTAGATGAATCTTGGCGTATTTGGGTAATTCAAAGTCCATACCACTTTCTTGTGAGTATTTCTCAACAAATCTTATAACTTGATTGAATTCGCGAGGTGCGAGAGACAGTGCCGATAGTTTGATGCAGTAGAAGAAAGGGCTCATTGTGTCACCCTGAAAGGCACCCTTCTGAAAAGTGACGCTATTAGTTGTCACACGATGTCTTCCAGCAGAAATAGTCAATCTGTTTTTCCATCAGGATATTCTACTTCCTATGCTTCTTAGTATATGTGGCTGAATATCCAAGATTTCTAACCGACAAATGATAAGTCAACGGGGAGTTAAATCGAAAGCTTTCTAGTAATCAATCCAGGTCATCGACAAAATGCATTGGTGGTTCGCAGCGTCTTTGCAGACATCCCTGTCGATTAGCAGGTCCACACCACAGCCTGCTGCACCTTTTTCTGATCCACATTGGTCGTGAATCTTATGCATCATGTTCAGACAAGTTTTTGGCCTGTAGTTCTTTGGGTTGGACAAGTCGCCTTTCTTTGGTAGGAGTACAGTGCGCCCTAACACCAGCCACTGTTAAAAGGGCACTTCCTACTTCAAATAGATGTTGGTGTGTACAAGTTAAATTCTTCCACCAAAAGTTCATAATACAATTTCGGCTCACAGCAGAAAAGTGCTTCGTGCCATTAAATGCTTTCTTTACCTCCTCAGCAACGATTGACGGGCATTCCTCCTCGGAATTCATGAGGTTATCATACAGCTCCTTGAACAAACTATGTATGTTCTTAGTTCCTTTATTTAATGTGTATCTAACTCTGCAAACTTCTCGACTTCCTCGGATTTGGGTGGGTTTCAGACAAAAACAGGGGGATCGCTAAGGAGGTGCAATGGGTTAGCGAGAATCTGATGATTTCCCCCAACTCATACATCCCTCTTTTGTATTCTTCTTTTTTTTGCTCGATGCTTTTTAACAATATGCTTCGCGCCGTAGAAGGCTTCTCGGATTTATTGTAGTCGATCACACTTCATAAGGGACGCGTTCTGTTTAACCCAGCCACTCTTTTTGTTTAGTTGATGCAAGTGTTTTAGGTCTTTTCATATATTGTTGCATCCATTTCAGCCAGATCGTGAAACTTGGGAGGAGTCGAAATGGTACTGTTCCTCCTCCTCCTGAAATCGCTATCGTCTTTTGGAGGATGCCTTGAAAGATGCCTTGGAGGATGCAGTAGGTCTTTGAGTCGCTTCCTGCTTTTTTTCTAAGGCTTGTTCTCGCAGCAGTTGAGGGAGCAATACACGCACATTTCTGATCCAGGAAAGGTTGACGGCACGGTTTGGAACACGCCATGTAATTTTTGCAATTAAAGGGAATACTGGCAGTATAGAAATCGTGCGCGTTCGATTATTTCGAACTGCATCTACAACTACATTTGAGTTTTGAATTCCCATAATTGTTCCCAAGAACAGCTTAGGAAGAGATCGTGCACCCTCGTAGAACCTCGCATGCAGAGAGGAAGGCTGCATACTCTAGGGAGTCACCTGGTGTCCTAGAGACACCTCAAAATACACCTCACCCAGATGCTGTTCAGCTTTCAGCACGGTTGTTCACGCCTCAGATTAGGGGGTTTCAGTTCGAGAGCATCCTCAGACAATATTCTGCGATTGCTCATCAGCTTCTAACCGTATTAGCAGAAACCTCTGGCACAGAGACCCTCTGTCCACAACCTAGGGATGCCTCCGGTGGCTTTGTCCCAGGTCCACAGGTTCCATTCCAAAGGAATTGAATTGAATGCATATTATAAGAATATTCTTGATTGTTGCGAATAAAAAGAGTAGAACTGAGATATGACAAGAAGTGATATTAAAATAATTTCCGTCAACTAAGCCATTCATCTTTTCGGGCTAATAAAAGGTGTTTGAAAGGATTAAAGTTTAAGCAATCGCTGCTGCGTCACTACGAAAGAATCATAATGAGAGACTGACATTCGCCTTCGGTAAAATTGTAATCCGATCGAGGGCATCGACCGGGGTCGCACAGGGTACGGAATAGTGCGGTAATCATTTTCCGAGGTACCGTGTCCCTCCTTCGTGTCGGTTATCCGAATTGGGTTCGAGGAGGTCTCGTTCGGAAGTCGGGGACTAGGAGAGGACACAAACACCCTCATTCACTGATGAGAGGGTTGTAGGGTCTGGGACAAAGATGGATAGGCAGTTAGAGTGAGAGGAAGGGAGAGGGACCATCGTCGAGAAAGGGTGAAGTGGGAAGAAGAAAGAGGAAACAGGGGATAGGAAAGAGGGATAAGACGAAGAAGCATTGAAGATTCGTGGCTCCCTCTTTCTCTCTTGTAGAAGGAGAGGATGAAGGAGGATGCATGAGAGACTGCTCCAGACCGTGGAGAGTGGAGGGAGGGTTGTGCCTTGGGGTTCATTATTCAGGGCTATTGATTCCCATCCACCTCCAACTACCACCACAGCCTACCCTCGGCACCAATACCAACGAGAGTGAGAGGGAAATAGGGAATAGGGAGCTATAGGGTAAGAGAGCGAGAGGTGTAAGTGATAGAGACAGATTGACGGGTGGTTCACGAATAGTTGTTCCTTTTCCTCAGGAGCCCTTTTGTCGTTCTCTTCTCGTATCATCTCTTCTCTTCTCCTTTCCAATTCTGTCGCTTCAACCTACATTCTGACCGACGTGTGCGTGAACCAAGTGCCCATCTACAACGATATGACAACTGCACCCACTGCCACCTTTGCTGGTCGTTCACGACCTTTTAAAGCAACTCGAGAAGAACTATAGTAGAAGGGTCTTATCGCAATAAAATTAAATGCAAATATTAATAATTTACAGGTCTCTATTCCTGAACTAGTTTTAGAATAAAAGAACCTATGCGAGAATTTGCTGAAAGTTTTCTAAAGTAAACGTTCGTGCCTGTAAAACACTTCCGTATGGAAAAAAAGAGTTAAATGTTTGCAGAAATAAGCATAATCACCTATAACGGTGGTCAAGTGCGGGACTGAAATTACCCCCTGATGCCTTCATCTGGCAGGTCCTTGATACGACGAATAAATAGACCCGTCAATTTACATAGTCGTTAGAGTGTATCGTTGGCAAACCCTTATCGGCTCTACAGCCCCAGTACCTCCTGACCCACACAACGCGTTTCACGTTGCATCTATGCCACTTTCTCGTTCAATTCATAGTCAGCCATTCCTTTAAATATTATCCAATAGTCAATGGGCTAGTCAATAATCTGATCATAACCTACTTAGAAATCTGCTGGATCACACGCAACCGACAAGAAAATTCCAAAATCAATGGATTCATTAATTTGGGGTCTATTCTCATATTTCAATCCTTTAATTGTATCTTCAGATCATAATTCAAAACCTAGTGAACGCTTTTTTCAGCAATACAATATCTTTCATTTGCTACCCAATGCAGAATACGTAGTTTTATAATTTCAAGGAGATAAAACAATAAATATTGGTAATCATAAGGTGCAACGAAAGTATGACGATGCACTCTACGATTAAGAAAGAGGCCAAAAGGGAATATAAGAAAGACATAATTCACAAAGCTGGCTTGGTAACGACTATGTAAATTTCGTTATGCTCGGCCAATTTTTCACACAGATTAAGACATTGCATGATGCTTGAGAGTTTTCAGCTTAAAAGAGTTAAGTGCTTTGCGGGGCTTTCACAATGACTTTATTTCTACACGAGACTTCCTCATTTTAACGAGAACTTCATTTCCAGTTTCGTTCAGCAGCTCAAACTTCCTTACTTGTATCAAATCAAACAAAATTTAACTTTTGAGTATCCGAAAAGTAAAAAAGGTGCAACTCTTTTTTCGATAATGCTATGTTTTCGGAAGTGTTCATTTACACTTTTTAGTTTTATTAGGAACTTTTCAGAATAAGATGAAATAATTTACATAAGACCTAACCTCGTTCAAAAATATTGCATTCTTGTAAATAAACCTGCTCCTGAGCTTGTTATAATTAAAATGGTTAAACCTAACAGAAGAGGTTTCAAACGAATATTAAACTGAGACAGATATTCATCAAAGTTCCACAATGAACCACATTTTTCATGTCTATCAATAATTCAAATGGAAATCACGTCAAAATTCATTCTTATTACAGTGAGCAAAAATTAGTTGTAAGCATGAATATTAGATAGGGTGGTCCAAAAATGCATTAGACAATTTTTTCGAATTTTTATGCAAATCGCTTGAAAATCTGTTTGAATTGACAAAAAAATGAACGCTTTTTTTTTGGTTCGAGAAAAATAATATTTGGAGGTGGCGCAAGACGCATGGAGTTCAACACGTATTTCCCATAAGAAAAAATGACGTTTTTGTAAATTTTATCCAAAATTTTCAATATTAGATGAATCGGGTTCGAACTTCACCATTTTCCTTCACAAATAGTCAAAGTATGCGAATAAAATATTACTTCTCAAACATCACTCCCATAAGTCTGTTTTATTGGGTCTCGAAAAACCCCCATAAGTAAAATAATGGGTTTTTCGAGTTTTAGACGCTAATTATGATTTTTTTGCGGTTTTTCAATTCAGATTGTTTCGAATACCTGAGATATTACTTTATACTGATAATTCAACGTTTCAGTTGGAGCGAGGTAATAATCAAATAAAGTAAAGAAAAAAATTGATTGAACAATTTACTATTAATTATAAAAATATTCTCTTATAATAATGCTACAAAGTTGTGGTTTTTCTGAAATTTTCAACTTTTTGTCCTTTTTTTACTCGAAGTGAGTAATTATTTTATTAAATTTAGCAAAAAAATTGTTTAAACAAATGATAAATGTTTATAACTACTTTCTTCTAGATTATTACTACATAGTTGCGGTATTTTCCTGAAATTTTTAACTTTTGATCAGTTTTCAATCAGATTAAAATAATGATTAATTCATGCTAAAAGAATAATTTGTTAAACAATTTATTATCATTGCTAATACTTTTTGCTTTGCCTAATGAAAGAAACTTGCGGTTTCTTCTGAAGTTTTTAACTTTTTGCCCACTCCTGACTTGAAGTGAGTTATTATTTAATTTGATAGTAGTGTTTTAAGTAAATTATCTTTCTTCTTCTCCTAATGTTCAAAAAAAAGTTTATTAAAACAAAAAAGCTGAATTCATTCAGTGAAATTTGAGTTCCGAATTCTCTGATGAAATTATGGATCTTCAAGGCAAAAATTCAACTTTTTAGAAAGTAGTTCAACTTTCAACCAGAGTCGAATATCCGACCTAAATATATACATTTTTAATCCAAAATATAATGGTTCATATTTCCAAAAAAAATTGTTTGATAAAAAACAGTATGATTCAACCTACAATTAAATCAATTCAATCTAGTTCAATTCGATTGAATTTAATTCAAATTTCATTCAGTTCAAAGTTAAACATAGCAGAAAAAATCACAAGTTTCTAGCATTTATCAAAGAGAAAATGGGTATAAAGAATAATGAATTGCTTGAATAAGCATGTTTGTCAACTCGCATTAATTATTACCTCACTTAGTGAAAAGTGGACAAAAAGCTTGAGAGTTTGGAAAAAACCTTAACTTTTTAGCGCAAATCTAAGAAAAGATAACCATAAACAATCATGATTTCTTGGAACAATTATTTTTGTTGAATCAAATAAAATATTAACTCACGTCAAGTAAAAAGTGGCCAAAACGTTGAAAGTTTCAGAAAAAACCGCAAGTCTCCATCATTAGGCAAAGAAAATATTATTAGCAATGATAATAAATTTTTTAAACAATTATTTATTTAACATGAATTAATTATCACTTTCATCTAATTGAAAAGTGATAAAAAGTTTAAAATTTCAGGAAGAAGCCGCAACTATGTAGTATTTATCTAGAAGAAAATAGATGTAAACATTTACAATTTGTTTAGACAAATATTTTTGCTAACTTAAATAAATGATTACCTACTTTAAGTGAAAAGTGTACAAAAAGTATAAAATTTCAGAAAAAACCAAAAATTTTTAGCATTATTCTAAGAGAATATTGTTATTATTATTAACAAATTGTTCAACAATTGTTTTTGTTAACTTCAATTGCTTATTACTTCGCTTTAACTAAAGCGTTGGATATAAGTTTAAAAATTCAGGGAAAACCTTGACTTCCTAACCCTTTTCTGAAAGAAAGTTGCTAAAAACGATAATAAATTGTTTAAACAATTTAAATAAACATCTTATCATCAGTATAAAGTAGTATCTTATGTATTTGAACCAATTTACGTTAAAAACCACAAAAAAATCATAATTAGCGCCAAAAACCTGAAAAACTGATTTTTTCACTTATGGGGGTTTTTTTGGTACCCTATAAAATAGAGTTATGGGGATGATATTTGAAAACTAATATTTTTTCCGCATTCTGAGACTAATTAGGAAGAGAAATGGTGAATTGGGAACTCGGTTCACCTGATATTGAGAATTCTGAATAAAATTTACAAAAACGTTTTGTACAAAAATTCGAAAAAAAATTTTTTGGATCACCCTAATGGATACACATATATCCAGATTTAGTGATTTAATATCATAAAATTTACAATAAAAATGCTTGCTTACCTATAATAAATCCAGCGCTATCGATTTTCGCACAAATACCAGAGCGCCAATTTTATGCTATTTACTATTTAATTTGGAAGCGATCGTTCTCGAAATTCTAGCTTGACAGCTGTTGAAATAGCTCCAATTTTCGCGAACCTTTTATTGAAATAGGACGTCACTTGTTTCATATTGTGTATAAAACAAGCAACGATTATTCTACTTGGCAATTCAAAGTAAGTAATTAGCCAAATTTATGTTGTGCAATTAATTTGGTCAAACTTCCAACAGTCGTTTTTAGTCAGTGTCGAATGTCTGGCAGCCAGCCGAAACTAAACTGACTGGATATCTCATGACAATAAATGCTCATTTTAATTAGTGTGTGGCGTTGGAAATATCTGTCAATTAACAGAAGATAACAAAACCCAGAATCGTTGATCATTATAATTATTAATAAATTATTATTATTTGCCCAAATGAATGATATCAAGTGCATTTATAATGTTCTCGATGATTGACGTTCCCAAATATTGAACAATATTTGGAACGATGAAAATTAAATAAATTTCTATGAAAATATCGAGTACAGACAAAATAAATATTTTCTCCTAGATATTAAAGTAGAACTATCTGAGTTACACTTGACGAAGTTTGAAAGATAAATTTCTCATTTCGATCTAGAAAACTGAGAGCCAAGCTCCTTGAATACAGTTTTTTTTCTTCAGAAGGTCTTTTAGGTGGAAATCTTCCTCCTCGCAGCAAAAAGACCTCAAGTCCGTTTCTCATTTCTGGCGTGCTTGACCCTCTGGGTTTTCAGTCTGCCTATTCTTCATATTCAGCGACTCGGAATTTTCCAGGTCTTGGTTCTCTCGACCACTGAACTCCTGCGCATCTCGCATGCAAGAGTGTACGTACCTGTATTTTTCTTTACAGAAGCACTCACATCTCCTCTTACATGCTTCTCTTTAGGCATGTAGCTCGATTAAGACAAAGCCGATACACAATCCTTTTTTAAACCCCTGTTCCGTGATCAAAATTTCATAAGGAATTTTAAAAGAGTGTTTAGAGATTGGAAGTGCAATACAGATCTTGAAAATGGAATGATATTATTTTTTGAGAATGAGGCCAAAAACTCCGTGATTATGGATTTTTTCCCTAGATTTTCCTCGCAAGAATGAACCTTTCCCATTTTTTTCATATGTGTCTGTTCAAAAATATTGAAATTTAAAACCATCTCAAGTATGAAAGAATATTTTTGAAGTAAAAATTGCATGTGCAGGCTGTGAACTTGCAAAGCGGTGACTCTCCTAGTGGAACACTAATTGTCCGAACGTATACGTTCGGACAATCTTTTGGAATCTTTTGGAATCTTCTTTAACCTTTGTAAAATGATAAACAACCTTTGAGGATCTTCGTGAATTTTTGCGGATGGTTTAAAATCTTTCGTAATTATTCAAAACGTTAGAATTATTTATCACAAGATTCTAAATCTTCGAAACTTTTTAGGATTTGTTCGTGGAATGATTTAACACCTTTTAGTTTCTATGTGGAATTTTTCAAATCCTTAAGAATATTCCGATTTTGATAAATCTTTTTTGAATGATGAACATACTCTGTGAATTTCTTTGGAATGCTTGAACGTGTGACATCTTTGAAAAGATGTATAATATTTTTAAATCTTATTCTGAGATGATTCATTATGTTTCGGATTCTTTTTGAATTTCTTTGAAATGTTTTAAATCTTGCTGGAAAGATAACAAAATTGGAAAATTATTCAAAATGTTCAGAAATTTTTATGAATTGATTAAAAATCTTTTGGAATCTTTGGTAATTTGATCAAAATATCTGAATCTGTGAAATACTTCAAAATTATCTGAACACTTTGAATCTCGAAAATCTTTCTCTAATGTTGTAAAGTATTTTGAACTATCTGTCAAATCTTTGTGGAATTATTTGAACTCTCTTTAATTCCTTCGTAATTTGCGGAAACTACTGATTTCCTACATGCAATGTCGCAGTTCTTTGAAACAAGTAAAATCCATAAAGTTTTGATACCTATTTCATTAAAACAATATTTTGTGTAGTAGAACCAGAAAAATATTCATTTCTGCAGCCATATTCTACTCATTCATTTTATTGAATGAAAGAAATTTTATTTGATTCAAATACCTTTCTTTCTCAGTGTACACATGCCCCTCTACTCTCTTGCTCAGTTCCCTTTGCGCAGTACGCAAACGCGCAACGTACGTAGTGCAGTATTGTTAAGCGCCGTCCATAAACTACTTTACCAATTTAGAGCTCTGACCCCCTTCGTTGGCGACCGTAGTATATCCCTTATTACCCTTATTTCTACTTTTCCTGCCCTTTTTATTCGAAAATACGATATTTCAACACAACAGTTTAACCATAAGCCAAAACAATATGATTCGAAACAAAATACTCAAATTTTCAACATGAAATAGTTGAATTTTTCAGCTGAAAAGACGAATTTTTTTACAAAAATCTCATTCCTAGTCAAAAAAGATTGCTGCCATACAAGATGAATTTTCAGATCAAAAGATTGAATTTTTCCACAAAACAATTTAATTTCCTACCAAAAAGCATGATCGTTGAAGCAGCCTCATTTTTAACAAAACAATTTGAGATCCAAAACAACACTTTCATTTTTGTTCAAATAGCTCAATTCTTGACCTGTGATGAAGAATTTTCAACCGGGGAGATCTATTTTCCACCAAAAAACTTTTTTCATCAAGTACCTGAATCAGTTCAGGACTAACTATTTGGCAGAGAATAAAATACATTTCAGACCGGCTTAATAGAAAGAAAATTCCAACAGAAAAAAGTCCTCAAATTTTCATATTTGAGAATCAATTTCTTAAAAAGAATCTAACCTATTTCGTTAATAGGTAAAGACTCAACCAAGAAGATAAATTTGCACCAAAATACATGATTTTTGGCCAAGTTATTTAATTTCATGCCGGAAACATGAGTTTTTTATCAGAAACATGCATGTTGGGCCAGAATTGGCTCATTTAAAACAAAATATGATTTCTTAACCAACAAGAAACATTCTTCAGCTGGAAACACGATTTTTCAGCAAAGAAGTTAATTTCCATCCAGAGAAGATGACTGTTTTACCATCGAAAATTATTTTTCGTACCTGAACAGAATAGTTCCACTTTCTCCGAAATAATTAAACCTTCATCTGAATAGTTTGATTCCCAACGAAGTACCTGAATTTCAGTCCTACGAAGAAGAATTTCAACTAAAAAAAAAAGTGTTTCAATCAAGAATAGAATATTTGAATCATTCGCAAAAATAATTTTATCATCGAAAAAAAGAATTCTTTTCCAGCTGAATTCAACGAAGAAAGACCTTCTCTCAATAAAATAGTTGCATCCTCAATGGAATAAATCAACACATAATAAAAGAGATAAATTCCAACTATGATAATAATAGGTTCCTAATAAAAAAGGTAAATCCCTGGTCAAAAAGATCAATTTCAACATTTTTTTACGAATCAAATTCAGTTTTCAAATAACTAAAAAATTTTCAAGCATAAAAATATAATAAATTTGTACAAAACAGTTGAAACATCAACTGTGAATAAATGGATTTTCAACGCAAAAGTTAATATTGTATTTTTTAACTGAAATACATTTGTATTTCAAATTTAGAAACATCTTTATAGATCCGAAACAAACAAATATTTAACAATATTAATAAATTTTCATTCAAAGAGATGATGTTTCAACTAGGGTAATAAATCTTGAGAAAAAAGAGAAAGGGTTCCTAACAGAAAAGTTGATTTTTTGACCAAAAAGAATTATTATTTCTTGCCAGAAAAGATGAATCATCACTAAAGAACATTAATTTGTAACAAACTACGTATGTTTTCAACCAAATAGTTCATTTTTCGCATGAAAATGATGAATTTTCAATTGAACACATAATCGTTTACTTTTCGTGTAAAAAATAAACATTAAGTTAAAAATTGAACAAATTTTGAACACAATAGTCAAATTTGCAACGCAAATTCAAGTATCGACCGAGTAGTTGACTTTGTGTCCACAAAATATGAGGACTTTTTCAACGAAAAAGTTCTATTTACAGGAAATGATCAAATTCTCAACTAAACAATAGCATTCCTCAGAAAAAGGGATGAGTTTTGAACGGGGAATGTAAATGTGACTTTCCAACAACGATGACAGAACATTGAGGCGAAAGAAGCGAAAACACGTTAACAAAAGTAGATTGTTGAAAATGGGGGAAAAAGAAGAATTTCGGAAGAAATTTTTGAAAAGAGGGGGAAAGGAGAAAGAGCAGGAAGTCTGCAATATGAGAGTGATTTCATGAGTTATTATTAAACAGGGCCATCAAGATCATAATTCCAAAAATTTTGCATAATTCATCATCACGAGATGTACTAGACATTACCGAAGTCTACGAGGTTGCTTTACTAGCATACACATGCTTTGAAAATCGTATGAATTTATTTTTGAAAAGCGTGTGAAAAACACACGCATTTGAAGTGAAACCTAAGCATTGGCGAAAAAACTCAAACTCCACACTACTATGCTAAATTATTTCGCTTATTTTAATTAAACAACGAGACGCCTCCTAGCTATAGAGTACTATCTCAGCGGACAGAGAAATAAAGTCCTATCTCAATTAAAAGTCAAAAAAATACTATCTTCGCAGCCAATTCAAGAAAGTACTATCTCGGTGTCCAGAGCAAGAACGTACTATCTCATCGGCCAGTGCAATAAAGAACTATCTCGCCCTCCGAAATTCTGAATTTAGGTTATACTCGTAGAATTTTTTCTCGAGTAGTTTATGGCTTATTGACACACTACAATAAAGAATTCAACAGAATTCATACGCGAAACCCAAAAATGGCAGCGTGACGTATAAATGCGCTCGTCTGAAGCGTAAGGTACGAATAAGGATGCATTTTATGAGGACTCTCGCGATGCTGAACGAATTATGAATTTGTATACCATTGTACCAGTTATGTTAGGCAAAATACCTTCTCAATTATATAACAGCGGTCAAGTCAAAGTCGCTGTGAGTAGATTTCCATTCGTCCAGGTAGTTCTGTCCGAGAACGACAATAAAGAGGTCTTGAAAGTTGCAATATTAAATAATGAACTGTAATTATAGAAATATGTCAAGAGGCAATAAATTAAAATTTTTAAATTGGATACATCAGTATAAAAGTCGTGATACGTGGGCGGTAATATGCTATGTTTACATAGACTTAACAAATTTTTCAGTTTATGATTGGGAAGACCTTGAAGTGAGTTGTAGGCTTTATAAAGATTGTAATTTTTTCCAGAATAAAACAAATTTCACCCTAACCGTTGATTTATCAAGCCAAAATACAATTTTTCGACAGAACATTTCAATTTTCAGCCCGAAAATTTGATTTTTGAACAAAAAATGTTCAATTGGCACCAAAAAGACGAATTTTCTCTGAAACAGGAAAAATTATTATTACTAACCAAGTTGTTGGATTTTCACATAAAACAGTCAAATTTTACACCTGAAACGAAGCATTTTTTAAAATAGTTCGATCGTCAAATAAAAAGAATGAGTTTTGGCCAAAATTTTGCAATTTGCATCCAAATTAGTACATTTTCGACCAAAAAAGTTTAATCCTTCACTAAGCAGTTGCACTTCTTCGGTGATGAAGATGAATTTTCGAATGAATGAAACAATGCTGAACAAAAGATTTAACTTTATCGCCGAATTGTTGAATTTTCAATAAAATTTTTTAATTCTCCACATAAAAAAGATGAACTCTAAATGAATACTAAAATAATTTATATTTAAACTGAAGATAATTCTAATATTGGACAATATAGTATGATTTTCAACCAAATAGTTGAATTTTCATGAAAAAATATCAATCTTGGACCCAGAAACTAAATTTTTCCATCAAAACAGGCGATTTTTGGAGTAGAAATTATGGTTGATAATCCAACCAGATTTCAATTTAATAAAGGAATGTTGGAATCAACCAAACAACACGTATTTATAACAAAACAGTTAGGTCTTAAACGAGACCAGATTAATTTTTAACGGAACAATTGCATTTTTGAGTTACAGGACGAATTCACTACAAAAAACTTTAATTTACAAATTTTTACATAAATTTTGAAACAAATAGTTCAATTTTCAAGTTCAAATGTTCAATTATCATCCAAGAATGGAGAAATTTCATTTTTGGGTTGTAGAGGTGTGTGCAGGAAAATATCGAAATTTAACATTAAACATGTTTCAAGAGAATTTTCAACAAAACAGGTGACCTCAACCAAGATAAAAGAATTTTCATCGAACATGACAATTTGAAGAAAAAAGATAAAAATTCCACTATAAGAGATCAATTTTAAATAAGAAGAAAAAAAATTTCAAGAAAGATGAGTTTCTACTCTAAAATTTGTTTATTAGCTCATGAAAGTGAAAGTTGAATTCATTGTTGAATTTCGAGGCCGAAAAGACGAATTTTCTACAAAACAGTTCAATCTTCAACCCGGAAATTTTGATTTTATACAGAAGAGGATTTTTCAGTCAAGTAGAAAAAAAGGTCACCAAATTGGTAAATGTTAGAGTTAAAAATACTAACTTTGTAAAAAACAGTAGAATTTCGAACCCTAGAATATTTATTCTCAAGAAAAAATTACTAACTTTCAACCAAGTTGTGAAATTCTCCACTAAAAAAGTGGGGTTTTGAATGCATGCGTCTGAATGAACAGCCAACAAAATGTATCCCTATTCGTCTTTAACGATTTAAACGAGTGCGCTTGCACGTCACGCTGTCATTTTTGGGTTTTGCTTATGAATTATGTTGAATTGTTTTTTATGGGGGCGGCAATAAGCCATCAACTATTCGAAAAAAAAATCCAGGAGTATAACTTGGAATTATAAGTTTGACGGGCGAGATAGTACTTTATTGCACTGGCCGCCGAAATTGTACTTTCTTGCTCTGGCCGCCGAAATAGTACTTTGGGATCGTCCATAAATTACGTAACGCTTTTTTCCGGCAATTCTGAGCCCCCCCCCCCTCCCCCCTATGTAACGCAGTTTCC
>WSXT02008160.1:0-14758 GCA_011762715.2 Neuroterus valhalla | reverse complement strand
TCACGATCATGACGCTTATTGTAGGCTCCGGATGCTTTCATAGGAAACTACTTGCAGCATGTAACCTCAGAGCAAGTTACGCAATCGATATTAGGTTTTTTCAGTAATAAGAGGTTTATTCAGGGCTCATCATCTATTCTTTGTCACATAGAATAAACACAAGGTAAAAATGCAATGCATACAAAGTAGGAACATATAAAATTAAAAGACATACAAGAGAATTAATGAACTGGACCAAAATTGGAGCACGGCTAGAGAAAGTTAAAAATAAAGTCAGGTATTTATTACGTACAAATTCCATGTTAACCTTCTCAATATAACATAATGTGTCCAACAGGTCCAATTATATACTCCCAAATTATGTATGTTTCTGGAGTAGAACATCGAAGAATGTTCGAAACGTCGAACAAAAAAGTGTGAGTCCTCACAGTTTTAATTCAATAGATTCTACATGACAAAGAATAGATGATGGGCCCTGAATAAACCTCTTATTACTGAAAAAACCTAATATCGATTGCGTAACTTGCTCTGAGGTTACATACTGCAAGTAGTTTTCTATGAAAATATTGGGAGCCTACAATAAGCGTCATGATCGTGAAAAGATAATAAAGAATAACTCAATTTTGATATACGGAGAAGTTTTAGGTTTTCGTAATAATGAAGGTTATCTGTTATTTATCTTCTAAATCTGAAGTATATTTTTCTGACTTTATCAGTTCGAGGGAAGGGATAAATAGAATGCAAACAGTCCAGAAGGACATGTGAGATAACGACATTAATTTTCTTCAAAATGTGTTTATTAGTGTCAAATAAAAATATTCCACCCGATATTCTTTACTTGTTGGTCCTGTTAGTATTACGGAAAAATGAAGACTTTTTTCAGTGTTCTGTTTTCCATCTTGACGATTTCCCCCGAACCTATGGGTAAGTATAATAATGTCTATAATTCAAACTTCATTATTTTTGGCAGCAAATACACTCATTTCATCCTGGAACTTTTTATTTCTCAATGAATTATCTAAGAGTGATAAGAAGGAACTAGTTCCTTCAACCGTTACTGTAACTAATTATTTAATTCTTACGATAGTAGTAGCAGAGTTTCTTCTGTGAAGAAGCAAACAATTGATAACAAGTTCTATTTTTTCAGCAACGTTAGCCATGTTCTTTGCTACTTTTTAATTACTTTCGAAATGCTGCTGACAAGCTTTCTTATGAGAATCAATCAATTTTATTGTTGATTCAACTATTATTCTTTCTGGATATGAAAAACTGTAGCAGAAAATAGCTGAAGAAATGTATAGCCTGATACAGAGTAATGATTTTTTTCCTCCGAAAATTAATTTTAATAACTATTAGACTGATTGAATCCGTTTCTTTCCAGTTTGGAAGAAGTACCTTTAATTTCTTTTGCAAAAATTACTCAGAAGAATTTACGTTTGAAATGAAAAGTTATTTTTTTTGTAACGTTAGGGTAATAGAAAGTGGATAATTTTGAGGCGAGGGACCAACCCTACAAAATGTAGGGGAAGCGTGAAAAATGACAGAAGATTAATGAAGGTAAAAGACGTTGAAACCTTTCATTTACTGTTCAGAAGTTATTTGCAGTGAATTCAGGTCAACTGCAGTGATTTAGCTAGAGCGCGCCCCCTAGCGAAAGAAACATGCAATAATAATTCACTTCTTTCGATGTCTCGAAGTCTTGATCCAATCTTGATGTTCTATAATCGTGTCTTTCTCTTTTAAGGATTTTTGATATTTCCTATCAAACTGACTCGCGATGAGGTTGCCCTCGTAGAAGGAATGCAAATTCGAGACAGCTTGAACTATCATTAGGGACAGATGTTCTTTCTTCTTGTTTTCGTCCTCTAGTCTATACCTGCGTTACTTTGAGGCTATTGAAATCGACACTGATAGCTGTCTGTATTGAAAGATTAGCTTTCTAGTTCATCTCTAAGTGATACGCCAACCAGCAGAATACTTAGACCAATAAATGAAGTAGCAGCGGTATATTTCATGAACCCAAGTAGTTAAACCCTAGTAGCAAAGTCTAGCTTGTATGCCGGCGCCTAGAGTCTGACCCAGCATCTGCTCCCTCTAGTCGATCAGACTGGTGATAAAAATTATCAGACTAGGAGGTAAAAAGATCTGATAAATAAAGGAACCCGAATACGATATTTATTTAAGATACTAGTAACCATTGTAAAAATTGATTATCAGATATTATTATTATACCATTTGCTACAATTTTTCAAGAAAATATTATATATTTCTCCCTGCTTTAAACTTCGTAGCCAGTATTTTATCTCAGATGCTTTTTTGTGCCCAGCTGGCGTAAATCTGCATTTATCTTGCTACTAGGGTACCTTTCTCCCTAGCTTTGGACTGGTTCTCATTTACTTTCCCTGATGTGTTTAATGACTTTGTTCGTAGACTGAAAACGAGAATTTATTCAACTGATTTAGGAGTTAATAGAATATTTATTATCCTACTTATACTTACATTTTTCAGAATTAGTTCGTCCATTAGCCAGAAGCACCGCAATCTATCCTGCCCCAATTCAACTTCATGTTCATCATTACGAAAGTCCTCGACGTGGAGGTCAGACGATCCCTTTGACAGCGGGCTCTTACATGGTGGTAACAGATAAGGATAAAGAGTACATCATTGGAGTACTACCATATCTTCCTTTTACTAAACGACTTTGTCCTTTATTGATTCCTAAAGCGAATCTTCTTCCTTTTCACTATGATCGCACAAATCTTATAAATTACGAGAGAGTTAGAGTACGCATCGATGGCCACATTGCCAATACGACTCTACCAATATCGGAACAGGATCCTCTGGAGAGACGGTTCTTCAAGAAAAACCGGTGGGTAGACATAATTCCTGCTAAGGTATCTGATGCTTAAACGTAATAGTATAAATATGTACTGAGGCTTGTATGATTTACTTATTGGATGTGAAAAATAAAATATTTTGGAACATTTTGTTGTAAAGATTCCTCTACGATAGGAGGAAATAATTCTTGTCCAGACCTGCCTCAACTTTGTCCATTCCTGATCCAACCCTGCTCTATGTAGCAACAAATTTCCATGCGCGTAGTGTGTCTGCATCATTGTACAATCTTGAGATTTTATATTCTTGAAATATTTAGCAGTTTAGCATTTCAAGTGAAAAATTCTTCTTTAAACAGTACAATGTGTTTCTTATTTGAGAATCAAATTACCATTTCTTGCCTGCAAATATAAGATCACAGTGGGCCAGGTTTAGTTTTATCTTAAATGTGTTTCCACATCAAGTATGTTCCTTGTTTCTATTTGGAGATGCTGCACAAATTTTTATAGCTCCCAATTTGAATAAGCGTTATACACATTCCTCAGGGAAATTATTATATTGTTTCCAAGCATAAGAATAATATTTTCTGCAATAACTGTATGAGATGCGAGAAAACCTTACACGTTTAAATTATCATCCTGTTGAGAACATACCTGTTTGGAAAGAGATCATGCATATTATCTTCGGAATAATTTCCTCTCTATTCGAGAGCTCAGGATCTTAAGCTTAAAAATGGACGAAGTACTAATTCTTGATTCGAAATGTAGATTTCCGAATTGATATTGGGTCAAAATCTTATATCATATAACGGCATAAATAGGATCAGATACAATCTGATAGGAATAGATCGAATCTGGTTAGAATGGATAAAAAAGAGTCTTACGAGATCTGGTCGTTGCGGAAGATTACATAGGGTCTGAGTTAATAGTACATGACCAGGTCTGAACAAATATGATCGAAAATTATCTAATAGCATCTTATTAGATCGGATGACATGGGAAATGTAAAGATAGGTTCAGATCTTATTTGATCTGATCTGATGAAATAGAGATGACTAGAACAGGATCTGATATTGAACAATTAAATATGATAGGGCAGGAAAGGGTAGACTCTGATTTCCTCGAGTAGAATGGGATCAGATAGAATGGGATCGGAGCGGAAAAACTCGATCAGGATTTGATGAGACCAGATCGAAGCTGACAGAATCAAACAGGTTAGGTAAGGTTTGATTCTTTCGAAATGAATCCAGAAGGATCGAATGTGATTGGATCGAATAGGATAAGATCGGATTGTATTGATCCGATGAGATGAAATGGAGGGAAATCCGACCATGTCAGAGTCGATGAGATCAAATAAGTAAGGATAAGATAAGATCTGATAGGATAATATAAAATGAAATATCAGCTGATAGAATCGCATAGGATCTTATAGGAGAGAACATTGTCAAACATGATTGGGTCACAAAAGATCTTGTTAAGTAGAATATTATAAAATCCAAATCAATAGGATCTGATATGGTACGATAAGACCGAATCGGATCTAAAAGAATCAAATTGTTCCTTATACGATATGACCTGATAGAATGTGTTCAGATTGGCTCGGGTTGGATCTAAAAGGATGAGATAATATAGAATAGATTCAAATAGGACAAATAGATTCAAAGAACAAGATGACTTCTGAATTCCACTGAATGATACTCAAGATACTCACTGGTACAGCAGCAGGAAAAAATTCATAAGCTCATGTTCAGGGAGGGGCTTATTTATTACAAAAACCTTGTTTTAGAATAAAATGAACAACATGTACGCTTGGTCTAGAAACAAAAGCCACAGTATGATTTACTTCGTGGGAGCGGATAAGAGACTGTGAGGACAATAAGAAAATATATAAGTTATAAGAGGCTCTAAATATGAAACGGATTACTTTTGCATTGTTTGGAAAATGAACATTGTCCGAGGATAAAAGCGGAAAAGCTCGCATATTAGTTGGATGCAGACGCATGTTGAAATAGTGATTCTAAAGGAGCCAAAATAACTAAAAGTATACCAAAAAAAGTTGAATAAGAATTTAGGTCATCGTAACCAAGACTGGAAGATGGAATGGGGAAATGGAAATGTAGAGGAAACGTTGATCATTTACGATGGTAGGTATTTGTTTCAAGTGAAGTTGGACCTATACAGTTTCAGCCCATTCTCTTCGTTTTGCGTCCTCCTTATTCAGAAAAAATGGTTTTTTAAAACATCCCTGCTTGTCTATCTCTTGTCTGACGGCACAATTACTTTTGTAGGAATTTTCTTATTCCAATTTCCTTCTACACATTCCTCCACGGTCAAGAAATATAGGTCAAGCTCATTAGCCAACCTTTCATCGCCAATATCTATAGTTTGAGCCATAGATGATTAAAGTGTCAGGAGCAGTATCTCTTTGAGACCAGAATATGACAGTTTGAAACGAGTTTAAGACAGCCCTGTACCGTTGGCTCAAATAAGTAATCCTTTTCTTGAGAATTTTATGGAAGATATTGTATATAGAAGAAGTAAAACCCTGATTTTTTGCATTTGTGAAGTTCGGAACAAAAGTCACAGTCGCGGGAGGGCGTCGCTTTTTACAAAATCAGTCTTTTTCCGCACTTGCTTCCACAAGCAATCATTCTCATGTCAACGCACAGTGCCCTTCAAATCGTAATAACGAAAAATTCCAATCTCTCAATACTTGGGTTTCTAATATGCCGCTGCTTGGCTTGCTATGCTCGTAATGTAATTTCAACAAGCCAAGTAAAGTAATCAGACAGCAAGCAGCATATTTATGCTAACAAATGAAATCGCAGTAGCATATCCTACAAACCCAAGTAGTTACACCTCTCTGCCAAGGGTCGGATGGCTTTCCATTTACCTTTTTAGTTTCATTTATTGATTTTGTTTGAACACTGAGAACTCAGATTCATTCAATTGATTTGAGAGTTATTGGAATAACTTTTATCTTACCTATAAACTGCTCTCTCAGTCTTAGATCCCCGAGCTTGTTCCTCCCTAGAATTATGCTCCTGGAAGAGACAGTCCGAGGGGTTAAGGAAGGTTGAAAAAGGATGTGATAGTGTAGGATAGATGTTATAGAACTGAATCTGATAGGACGAGATAAAGTAGAATCTGATTTTAATGAATAAGATAGTATCGAATGTAATGTGCTCGGATCGAATATACCTGATCAGGATTTGATAAGGCCAGGTCAAAGCTGATAGAATTAAACAGGCTAGTTGAGATTAAATTCGCGTAAAAGATATATGATAGGATTGAATCTGATAGGACTGAATAGGATAGGATCGGATCCAAGAGGAGTGGATCTAATAATATAGCGTTGTGTCGTATCGTATCGAATCTGATATGATGTGATAGAACAGGATCAAGCCGTATGCGATCGGTTCACATGCGATAAAGGAGACCCTGACTGTGTTGGATTTTATAGTATAAAATGGGTGTGTATGGGATAAGAGCTGATAGGATAGTGTAGAATCAAATAAAGAATGACAGGATCGTACAGGACTTTAGAGGAGATAATATTACCAAACACGATTGTAACAGATATAATCTGACAGAATCAAATAGTATCAGCAAGTGAAATATTCCTTCTGAATTTCGTCAAATGGTGCTATAGATACTTGCGGTACTGGGAAAAGATTCATCTAACTAGAAGACATAAATTGCTGCGTTGGGTCTCAACACGGAGGTGCACACAGGGTACATAGTCGATTGTGGGACCCAAAAATGAACTGTAGCAAGGAAAAATTGCTTATGATAAGCTCATGTTCAGAAAAGAGCTTTTTCATTACAATCAGCTGGTTTGAGTATGAAATTGCACACATGTATACATGGTATAGAGTCGAAAGCTTCAGTACGGTCGACCTCGTTTGAGCGGATGAACAGAGATTCTAGAGAAGCCAGAATAACTAAAAGTATACAATGGGAAGTTAGATAAATACTCATGGAATCGTTAACAAGACTGTGAGATAGAATAAGGCAATAAAAATGTAGAGGGAGCGTTGATAATAATATAAGACAGCATCTTGAGGAGTTCTCCTGGAGTCTGCGGTACTTCGAATGCAGGAGAAAAGACGAAAGATACATGGTAAAATTCTGAAATCTGCGTGACTATCAACGAAAAAAGCAAGCGTACTTAAGAAATTTTGGACGTTCGAGGTAAAAACAACGTAGAAGGGATAGGAGGAGAAACTGATTACAGGGATAGTAAAGAGGAAAGCAAAATTACAAGTAAAAGCAACAAAGATAAAATCAAAGCAAGAATAGATGAAGATAATTGAATGGTATAAGATCTGGACAAAGCGTATACAGATCTGTGAGAGTGAGTGAATCTATAGGCATGTTTTCTATGAACGTTACGGTTCTGAATGAATAAAGGAGATGATTATCTTTACAATCTCCAAGAAGAAAGATGATAATAGTGGCTATACTGATTATATAGCAACGAGCT
Source organism: Neuroterus valhalla (assembly GCA_011762715.2). Taxonomy (NCBI): domain Eukaryota; kingdom Metazoa; phylum Arthropoda; class Insecta; order Hymenoptera; family Cynipidae; genus Neuroterus; species Neuroterus valhalla. The sequence goes on along the minus strand of WSXT02008160.1, from coordinate 7,438 downwards.
CACTCAGTAACCTGAATGAAATATTTTCAATGTACATATCGATATGCTTAGGTAATAACTGGAGAAAGAGTCTCGAAGATCCAATGTGATTTATTTATGTGAAAGAATGAAAAGTTATAAAGATATAAGAGCTTACATGACAAGAGAAAGCAATAGATGTATACAAGGACAGAGACTTGTGAAAGTTAATTGTTGACAAGGAGAATAATGATTCCTTCAATGGAAAATTTTGAATACTGATCGATTCGCATCTACAGGTTTCCTTACAAAAAAAAAAAAAATGATGAAGTTGCAGGATTCTTAGCCTGTGAAGATTGTCGTAGAGGTGAATACTAAATCATGCAATCAAGATTGTGAATGCTGCGAATTACTATCAGGGAAATTCAGCAGATACATTTAGTACGTTTTCAACCATATTTTTGGTCGGATCAAGGATGATTATATATTTGTCGAGCTATACAGATGTCCATATGAGGTCGCACGTATCTGTTTCGACTATTTTATCAATCTTTAGCTCACTTCATTTCGGCGATCGAATCTGGTTAGCAGTTAACTCGCTCCCGATAGTGATGCTGCTGTTTCACGAGCTTTTTGAGCATCGTATCTATATCAAAGCTACTCGACATTGCTTATAACAAAATTAGGCCTTAAGCTGTTAAATCCTTATTTAATCCTAGCTCAAAATGCTTATTGCTGTCCCGCAGAACGAGTCTGCCACTTTTGATAAGATCTGTTATCACTACATTTGTTTTCACGGTGATGAAACTATTCCATGAATCGAATCCATGCATGCAGCGACGCTATACAAAAAAAAAAAATTTTCATCAACAGCTTCTTGTTTTTCAACTGATTCTAAATTGTTGAATTGTTTTGATGTAGCCTTGCAAACGTAACGTCGCATGAAGGACTTTCCATGAGTCAAACGTGATAACGAGGGCTTGGTGTTTTTTACACAATGATTTCTTCTTTGATTTATCGACAGCTGGAAGCTGAGAAGGAAACATTGAACTAAAAAAAAACACGTTCGTGTCGCTGCTGTTCTCGTCGTCGACTAATTGCTTGTACTAATGGCCCGTCGATCCATCGATACCCTATTTCAAAATATGTTCGAATCTAAGTTTTAAAAGATCTCTAAACATGACTCGCAATAATCTACAATAAATTTGATCTCGTAATATAGGTAAAACGACGTGCAGCAATTCGTATTCTCCAAATTCTTCATCATAAGGTTCGTGTCTTCAGACATTTTTACTAGAAATGATCCGATCGTGTAGGCGACCGAGATTAATTTTCGAACGTTTTTTCGGAAGCTTTTCGGCACTCAAAAGCTTGCTGTGACGACTTTGTCATTACATCATTCAGAAACTCTGATGCTCAACGGTTGCTAGACACACAAAGCGTCACTTGAGTGTCAGCTCTGATGTAGTATACGAAACACGAGGTTTTTCTGTTTCACGCCATTTTTCTCTCAATTTTATAATAAACCATTGCAGAATTTTCATTCCGTCTGTATGTATTTTGGAAGGAGCCTGTCTTGTTCCGGATAGTTTTTTTTTTTATTCAATAATGCGATCAGATCGTCACATCAGTATTTATCTCTTCTCGCATGCAAAAAAATATTTCCCGTCTTGAGTTTAAGCCGTGAAGCGCAGGATGTTTCCGGTGCTTCTGACTGTGTGACAATATTACTGAAACGACACTCCAGGAGTGGAAAGTTAAAAAAATCGGGATTCCTATCAGCTTGAGACATTCAAAAAGGCCTAACTGACGCTTCAAATAACGGATTTTGAGAGAAAAAAGTGAATAATACATAATTATGAAATATGATATATTTCGATAGAGCTTGTGGACAAAGTATTATAAAATCTTTTTCGTTCATGAAGCTTCAGTTTTTGGAATCAAAGGCGCTTTTAGAGGAGGTGAATTAGTAGGAAGAACCACTGACGATGTTGGAAAACGAGACAGATTGCTACTTGTTAATATTCACGACACAACAACATCGAACCAGCCAATAAGGAAGAATCAATTTACAACCATGCCCCAAAAAACTGTCTCATTTCTTAAGTTGCCAGACGCTGGATATTACACTAGTCATTCAACGATTTGTGACTCAGAGGATGGGAATCCGAAAGGATTGCTGAAGGATATGTCGAAGATTCCGTGATGAATAAAAGAAAATTTCTGACAGCTAATCACATCAGGTACAATTCAAATTATTCCAAGAGATTTTTTAGCAATGTTTAATTCAAAATTCTTACCTGTTTATATGAGGTATAAAAATAGCTCCATCAGGAACAGAATTCGATTCAAATGAAAACGAAGACTGAGAATTATGCCATTTATGGGCAAGCATTTTCCGAATAGCCGAATCCCACCTTAATTACAAATGAAGGATTGGATAACCTTCTTTCTATTCCTTTGAACACCTCACCACTAACTCAGGGGTGAGAGCGATCTTCAGTTTGAGGTGGGTTCCGAACCACCATAAGCAACAGCTACTTAATATTTGGAGGATCTGAAGAACTCTAGACGAACCGGGCTCACGACTCTCCGTGGCCCGCCGAAGCTCTTCCAGAGTGCGAGGCAGGAATCGAATCCACGACCAGACAGCGTTTGTCCAAAACTCATGCCTTAACCCCCACAACGAACTGACCACTCTATGAGATAATCAAGTTTTTCTGTACTTCGGGTAATAAAATGTTTGGTTGTTTGCGTTATTTTAAGGTTGAGTTAGTTGTTTTCTATTATTCAAATATCAAATATGAGAAAGTATGCTTTGTGAATTCGAAACGTATGAATAAAAGATTATATCAATATGTTAAGGAGAGGAAGTACTTGTTCGTGTCTCTGTTTGAGAGAAAAAGATTTTCTGGAGGTTTTCCTCATTCTCACATTGTTTTTCTCCGTTAGAAGGGGGCTCTATCACCGAACCTCGCAGGAGGTGTTTTGCCTCCTGCATCCCTATCAGACGCTCCACCCCTTCCGCCTTCACACCTAATCTCACAATCTTAAAATAATATATTGGGAATTTAAAGTTGCAATGCGAGACCTGCTGGCCATCTAGCGAACTAACGAACATGACTGCCAATGGAATACACGTAGCATTGTTCACATGCAAGTTGCACTCAAGTCAGGTGATAATAATCAATTTCTTGTTAGATTAATCAGTAAGAAGTACCCAAGAAGTTTATTTAGTTAATATACAATCTTAAAAGTGAAATTCTCCTGAAACCATAGGAAAGGAAACGATACTCGCGAAGACTAATGCTAATCATATGCAATCTGAATCCCACAGGCAGCCATGTTTTGTTTTGATACAGCAGCGTCTTTTTGCCCGCGGTGGATGTTTTCTTGGCCAATACCCTTGCCTGTGCTTGCGTTTCGTTCCACAGGCTAGACAAAAATAGTCCTTTTTGATTACAGGTATTTGTGAAAAGTATCTCGTGCAACACGGTCGCACGATCAAAGTCAAATTGTTAGCTTCTTTATTGCACAATGTTCTACATAACAAGAAAATACCCTATAAGTCTATATCCTCAATTTTCCTGTATAACTAATATATGTAGATTGGAATGAAGAAATCCACCTAAGGGCACCACAAATCGTTTTCGAGGGTTCAATAACTCCAGATGTACAAAATATCTGCTATCAAATGAGTTCACTCTTATGTCACATTAAAAACTTTTTGTTCGAAATGATCAGCTTCTTGTAAAGGGGAAAAGTTGATAGAGGAAAAAACTATTTCAGGTATTCCGTGCTGCTTACATGAGCGGTCCCAAAACAATTTTTTTTCCTGCGTTTTCTCGTGGAACTGGAAGGGGCTCTTAGTTAGATTTCTTTATTCCAAGTCACACAAGACTATTTACAACACAAATCATCATTCCATAGGTATGCATAGTTGACATGTTTCATAGGATATGCTAGTCGAACAAATAACTAGAGTATCTTCTCCATCTAGGCTTCTCTATATAATCTATATCTGCCTCAGCGTAACGACAACGGCGTAACGAGAAGAACTCGAAACTGCATCATAAGCTTAATATTGTTCCTAACAGAACATCATATGGAGGTTTGACTCGATAAATGCAAGACAGTGCAAGTAATCAGGAGAGAATGAAAAACCAAACATTCAAAGAACAAGAATTAAGGCCATTCAGAGGCGATGATTGACGGTGAGTCTTGCGAATATCTGGGTACTGACTGTTTTCACTTCAAGTCTAAGATTGGCCCAGAGAGTTCGCTTAACTCGGACAACGAAATTGTAGCTATTGATACCTATGCTATTTCTGTTCTCGCATTCTCTTTTGGGCTGATCGAATGTTCAAAATCGACCTCGCAAGGATGAATAGAACCACCCGCGCTAAAATAATTAAGCATTGAATGCATCACCATTATTCGCCAATTAAAAGGGTTCTTCTACTACGACCTATAGGGAGTATAGATATCATGCATGTCAAGCAACTATAGGTATCGCAAGTTATCAAGTTGAAAGACTATTTTATCAGTGAGCAAGATGTTGTGCTCTACAATACCATCTGTGAAGCAGACCTCGGTTACACACCCTTGAACTAGTCCTCAGCGGAAGCCTTGAATATCAGAGCAGGAATCAAAGACGAATTTGAAACCAAGTAGAGACAAAAAGCTATCAACGGCGAGCAATTCGAAATGTTACTATTCAGGAAAATCATCACATCCAAGCCATTCGACTTGGCATCCTGATGCGTAAGAAGGGAGGCAGGAGAGTTTCCATCATCGGAAATGCTTGTCTACTCAACCAAAATTGCCGAGTTACCTTGAAAAATAGGTTCTTAACTATCACGAGCTAAGGCATGAAGACAGGACAAAATAAAGAAGCGTGAAACATGAATCTATTTATCCTTCTGTGAAACCAGCTACATGCAACGTGCATGCAAGATTCACCGAACATCTCGAACAGCTGGTGGTCAGTAGGGTAATCGCAGCAGCTCAGAAAACGATTTTCTTGCGCAAGTGTCGCATTGTCAGGTATTCCCTTCACCACTAGAAGTTTCCCGACTAAAACCTTATCGAGCAGCAGTAAATAGCTGCAAAAAGCATCCAGGGGTGACTCATTATTTCTATGACACATTCTGCGGCTGTTTAATGGAAACACTGTAGCAAGACGAACTTCAGGCCTATTAAAACATCGTTGCACAGCATTCAAGCTTTGTAGTTGAATTTTCAACATTTTGACTCCATCAGGCACTTGATTTAGTGCGTCGCTAAAGACAAAACACTGGGTTAGAAGACCCAAATACATTTTGAAGAATAATAATCAGATCCCACAATATGACAGTGCCAGGTAAACAGACGAGGAACAAATGTCTGAACGGTCATGAGCTATTTCATTATTACAGAATTCCTCATAGACTAGCGTTGTGAGAGTAGCACCCACGAATAATGTCATGATAGTTATGGAGACAAGGATAAATAGCGTGAATAGAGTATCCGACAAAGTTAAATGTTTCTGCGATCGTAACGTTGATTCATATATGATGAAAACAATCTCATAAATCCGAAGTATTACTTTGACTCCATCTGTGCAGAAAGTTGTTATTTGTGGCACAAGAACACTGTCACATATGAGTGGTCCTGACGAGTGCTATGCGCTGAGAAAGTTTATATATCTACTCCGCTTTCTTTAAGTATGTCCTTTATCCAGCGACTTATACTCTGCGAGGATTCTGCGTGAAAAGGTTTCCTAAAGGTTAGGCACAGATTTCCTCTATTTTTGTCTCCAATTCTCTCCGTAGTACAAGGGAACAGGGAGGAAAAGCGTAGAAGAATTGACCCTGCCAGTTCATAGTGAATGCATCAATTACAACTGAATATGAATCTTTACGCCACGATGCGTAAATTGAGCATTAAGTATTAACCCTAGATGCAAAAAAATCTATGTCAAACTGCCCATAAGCTTTCCTTATTTGACTGAAAGCCCAGTCAGCCAACTCCCACTCTGTTTCCTGCGGTAGGATTCGAGAAAGCTCATCCGCATCTTTATTATCCTCTGATCGCAAATAAGACCCATAAATCCATAAGTCACGTTCTTAGCACCAGGTCCAAATCTGACGTGAGAGATATGTCAACCTGGGGTATTGGATGCCTCCCATCCTGTTAACATAGGCAATGGATGTGGTGTTGTCCATTCGAAGTAAAATCTTACAATTATGGTCTTCCTTTGCAGAGCATTTCAAGCCCATTAACGCTGCTGTGAGCTCTAGGGAATTTATATGAAGCTTTTGCTCCTCTAGACTCCACAGTCCATGAGCTCTTTCGCCGTTACAGTACAATCCCCATCCTGTCAGGGACGCATTTGTGAAAATTTCTTTTTTGAACTTTAGCTATCGAATTGGATTGCTTGACTTTTCTACCTTTTGTGCCCACCATTCTAAGTCGGATTCAATGAGATAAGAAAGAGTAACTCTCGCCTCGTAATCATTATTTGATACCTTCAAGGCTAAGTATTTCTCCCGTTCCAACCTCTTCGTGTACAGCCAACCGTACTTAACACCAGGGCAGGCAGCTACGAGATTGCCTATGAATTGCGCTAATTCTTTTATTTTACAATCCTTGTTCTTTCGAAATCTTTGTACTAGCTGGGATAAAGTTTTACGTTTTTTATCAGTTAGCTGGAGGCAAAAACCACTGCTGTCAATTAGGAAATCTAAGAATATGCATCTTTGTGAGGGAATAAGTTGACTTTTTTCCCCACTCACGATGAAACCAAGCGATTCTAGCAACGATACCGTTGCTGATACATGTTGCCTACATTGACCTTCAGAATTAGCTATAATTAGAATATCATCCAAATATATAACTAAAACGATGCCTTGACTCCTTAGTTTTTGAATGACAGGTTTAAGCAGTTTAGTAAAAACGAATGGCGCCGTACAAAGTCCGAAAGGTGAGCACTCAAATTCGTAAAGAACATCTTTAAAAAAGAATCGGAGGTACTTGCGATGTTCTTCATCTACGGGAACCATGAGATAGGCATCTTTTAGATCCACTTCGGCTATGAAGGACTCCCTTCTCAAAAGCCCCAAGGCTGTTTTTATATCTTCTATTTTGAAATGGGAGGTTGGTATAAAAACGTTAAGTTTTCTCAGATTAAGAATGAACCGATCCTCACCATTTGCCTTTGACCTTAAAAAATATGAAGACCAAAAGTCTCCCTCAGATGCTTTGCATGGGAAGATTGCTTCTTTCTCCAGCAATTTACGAATTGCAATAGATGTTTTCAATTCTACCTCACCTAACAAGGTGGGAATAGGCTTGTTCGCTTGTCAAGGTAGCCTGCTGAATGCTAGACTGTAACCTTCGACACAGTTCAATATGAACGGATTAGATGTCACTTTTTCCCATTCGTTAATAAAGAATTTGAGGCGACCTGCTCTCTTACTTACCACTAACGCCTGTGCCG
>WSXT02008149.1:0-14759 GCA_011762715.2 Neuroterus valhalla | reverse complement strand
CTAATGCTAATCACATGCATGCCGTTCCCCATAGGCAGCCATGTTTTGTTTTGATACAGCAGCGCCTCTTTGCCCGCCGTGGATGTTTTCTTTGCCAATACCACTTTTTAAATAATTAATAAGAGGAAGTTATTTCAAAAATGAATGTTACAATTTAAAAAATATTATTTTTCCATAAAAATTCATTTAGTGTCTTTTGTGTGGTCATAATTTTTATTCGAATCTTTTCAACATGAGCACAAATGATTTTGTATGGTAGATAATAAATATTTTATCCATGCAGGAAATACAAAAATGCGCCAAATAAGTTCTCCACATTAGTTTTACTAAGTCTGAGGTACTTTTTTGTTAACCTTGAATGAATAAGTTATTGACTTATTAAAAGCTTGAGAAGTCAATAAATAGAAAAAAACGCATGAAATAAATTAATGCACAATATTATTTTCTATCGCCAATCGACTTTTAAAAAACATATAAAAAATTTTAATTGGGTCCTAATAAACAATTTGTTTGTTGTTATTTACATATGAAAAAAAATTCCTGACAAAAACCATAAAATAGGGCCGGAGTATGAGACTACATTCTTGAATCTCTCAAAATCTTTTAAAATAAATCTTGAAACATTTTTATTAACTAAGTTTTAGGGGGCTTACTCAAAATGGAAGAGGCACACAAATCAATTAGCCTGAAGGTCCGCAATTCAAGAAGTCTATATGAAAAGTCTTTGCAGGAGAAAAAAGCGGAGCGGATTTAAAAAGGAAATGAAGATGTTACGAAGAGAAGACTGGTTGAAAAAATTGAAAGCCCAAGGAGAAAGAATGTGAAGATTTTGAATGAGAATCAGGAAGAGGAAGCCAATATTGATCAACAGCTGGAGGATTTTTGATGATTCAAAGTTTTTCAGATCCCTGGAATCATATCAGTATCATTCAGTTTAGCCTTGTAACTTTCTTACTCATCCAAATTTGACTAATTTTCGACTGAGTGAGCAAGTGATCATACAGTAGTTCTGATTTGCTTTTTCATCTTCATTTTTTCATCAATAATTATAACGTTTATGCACTTGCGTTGCTCGGGAAGGGGTAGGGGATTACAGTATTTTCTTCATTAATAGGGAATTTACGATAATATGATTTGTATATAGTTTGTCCAGGGCAAAAACAGTTGAATTCGCATATTTAGCAGTTCGGTAGATACCGTTCGGAGTTGGTGCGACTCGCGGCCGCGGTGTTGCAGTTTCGCCGTTTGCGCTGTACTCGCACTTTACCAACATATCACGGGGTAAGACAATTTTCTGGTCGTTAATCTCATCCCTTACTCTACCTTTCCTCTCTTCCCTTATGGTCGCGCTGTCCTCCCACTCTACCAAAACTTGAGAGCTAGAAAAATTTTCTCGTCGCTTATCTAATAATGATGAATCTATTCCATGGTTCTGGAATGGATGCTGTTTTTTATTAAGAACCGCAAGGGGCTAGACGTACGCTAGATATCGTTCGGGGTTGGTATCTCGCGGTCGCGGTGTCGCAGTGTTGCGCTGTACTCCCACTCTACCAACATTTCACGAGCTACGACAATTTTCTCGGTGCTTTTTCTCACTCTACGCGCGTTCCGAGTTCTGTATAGATATCTGAGTCATTCAAGATTTTTTTTATCAATTCGATTATCGCGACCACGATATTCGATTGAATGTCTGATCATTTTTGAATGAGAGAAATGATTATATTTCCCACAATAAACTATGAATTCGAACCCTACTAATAGCCATATCCATAAATTACAAATATGAAGATGCAGATCCAAACGTTTTTGCTCTGAACAAACTATATACAAATCCTGCTGCTGTAAATTCTCTATTAATGAAGAAAGGAATGTAATCTTCACTCCCCTTCCCAGACACCACAAGTGTATAACCGTTTGAATCAATTGAAAAAGAATGAAGATAAAAAATAGTCTCAAAAAAAGAATTAGTCAAATTCGACTGAGTAAGAAAGTAATGACTTGTGTGGTCCTCATTCACTGTATCGTAATGGCGCATCGCGTCATCAATATTTACCTATCATTTTTATGTGCACAAAACATGACGATTGTAAATTCTTCTTTGACATTTCAAGTTCGAATATATTTCCATCGTATCGATTCAGTGCTGATTACATGGTTTTTTTATCTTCATTGTTCATGATTATTTCTAACGTTCATACGTTTGGGATGTTCGGGAAGTGGTAGGGGAAGCGGGGCTAGAACCTTGAGTCAATACTGCAAAAAAAAAAATAAAAGGTGAAAAGTGATTTGGGTAAAGATGCTGAGGTACTCTTGGCATACAAAAAAATGAAAAAAGGATAACTGATAATAACTAAATAGCTAAAAAAGGACCCTTTGTAAAAAAAAGGATTCCTATAAACGAACTCTTCTAGAGTGAAAGAGTTGAGTATAAAAGAAGGATGAAAGAGCCTAGCTTACACGAGTTTCCTGGATCCCTGAAGCGAGGTCCTTTCAGGGTCGAAATCCAGTTTGGTTTCGGCACGAGAATGACCTACAGCTCGCATAGTGACTAAGGAACAGTCCCCTGTTTGTGTGATGGTCAACAAACGGACATTCAGTGAGACGACCTCCTCAAGCCGCGTGTAAAGAGTGAACGTACCCAGAGGCACTTTGGCACCTAGGAGGTACGGAGGTTTCCTAATTGCCTCTCGGAGATATCCGGTGCTCTCCCCGAGTAATAAGTCCACTGCGGTTCTGCAGAGGAGCATTGCTGTGAAGCACACAGATATCTCATAAATCCAGGAACCCTGGTTAACTTGAGATACCATAAGGGGATCAGAGGAGGCCGGTTTTCGTTACAGGAATCCTAAGGCGGCAAAACCAAGGGCCTACAAACTGGCTGCGTACTGGTGAGGGGAGTAAGCGTTGTCCCGCTGCTGGTTCTGTGCTCGAGGGACTTGATGGTTATATTCACAGAGCTCAGAGACTTGGGGAGCTAGTTGTGTGATAAGCCATCTTTTCATACGACGGTGAAATCAAAATTGCATAGGAAGTATGCTTTAGAGTGATATACTGTAAGGTCAGGTCTTCCTCTCCTGTTGAACGTCAACTCCCACCATATCCTTTGGGGTACTTTGGATACCAACAGAACAGGAACAACCTATTCGAATATCTGTAACGACTGATCCAGATATTCTCAACGTGGGGAACACCCCGACGTTTCGAAACGCTATCATAAAGGAAGTAATTTCCATCACTCTCTGCCGCAGCAGTTTTGGAGCCAAAATCAAGAGGTGTACGGTCTCAGACGAACCCACTCTTTCAGATTACTCACAGATAGTGTTCGAGCTGGGAGGTACTGTACCCGCAGGCCCTTAGTGGGCCGCGATTCCAAGGAAAACCGATTGGGACCGGTTGGGAATTGAACGAGTGTCTTTCTCGTAATTCAGATGCTATTTTGGCACTCTGAAATTGCCTGACCGAGGGTACTCAGTGTCAAGCAAGGAGACCATGTCTTACCTGATGTAGGTACATTTTCCAGGCTTTACGGGGTCTTGAGAAGAAGGAGCGACACCTCTGAGGCAATTAATGCCGCCTAGGGCCCAACTTGAGCCAACTTGGCGGCTTGACAACAAGATTGTTACTGCCTCTAGGGTCAAATGGGCCCTCAAGTTTTTATTCCTTACAAGTCTCCTTGTACAGATGGCGTGTATCCAGTCTGCTCAAAGAGGGCTGGTGAGATCATCATAGCGCCACTCGTGATGCTTGCTAGGGCTAGTCTGACCCTGGGCTATGTCCCGACGGCATGAAGAGGTACGCGAGTAGTCTCCATCCCGAAAACAGCAGGATCGATTATACATGACGCAAGGATGCTTTACAAGGAGCAGCATGCTTATAGGGCTGGTCGCTTAGCCAAGAAAGCCCTATGCGGAGCAGTTGACGTGATCGAAGGTCAACTCAAGCAGAAAGGTTTCGCGATCAGAACCTTCATGCATTTCGGGGTACTTCCAAACACTCCTCTAGAGAGGTGATCAGGGTAGCCATTATAGCTCATGGTGTCTCAATTGCGGTCGTGATTGAACCTGCTACATTCTGGGCAAGAGGACCTTAAAACGACTGAGGGTGCCACCAGCGTGCGTGGAACTGTTGACGCGGGCTGTCTACAGGGATGCGTCTTGTCTCTGGTCTTCTGCGGTACAAGAAGACTGGACTCTCAGTCAACCCTAGCAAGACGGACACGGCCGTGTTTACCAAATGGTACAAGTGGGTAATTACGAGTACACTGAGACTGAGTGGACAACAACTGTTAATCAAAGAAAAGGTGGAATATCTGGGATTCATCCTAGACAAGGAGCTGCTTCTGAATGAGCACTTGAAGTTCAAGTGCAAGAAGCTCACAGCGACACTATCGCTTTGTAGTAGAGCCATCGGGAAAAGTTGGAGCTTGACGCCGGAGATACTGATGTAAATCTACACCGCGATCCTGCTTCCTAGACCAACCTATGCGGCAGTAGTCTGGTGTAGAAGAGTCGAAATATCCACTGTATTATGTATTGACTTGGAGGCTTCATTGGAGCCTAAAAGTCGAGACTCACGATGGTAATAGAGGCACTTACGGGTTTAGAGCCTCTTCATTTCATCGTCAAGGCCATGGCTGCAAAGGCAGCCTGGAGGCTCAGCATGATTAACGGAGGAAGGATCTCATCGAGGTTCCGGATTCCAATCGACATTGCAGGTAGGCTAACTTTGAGTATGTTGATTCAGTGATTTTTAATAGAAGATAAATTTCTGTATTTGAGAATCCATCGTATTTACCTGATCGAACTCCGTGTAACTTATGTCTCCAGGAATTGACTATAAGGTGATAAAAAACATTAGAAGGCTTGCAACAGGGGAGTGCGTAGACTTAGAACATCTCCCACCAATAGTGACAGTGAAGAGGAGGAAGAGTAACAAAAGTAGAACAGCGAAGAAAAATGAGAAAGCAAAAGGCGGAGAGAAAGGTTATTGGTCAGCAGAAGGAATAGAAATATTCAGAGAAAATATGAAAATGGTAATAATGGAAGGAGAAAATGTAGAGGAGGTGGTTAAGGTAAGCAATGTAAAAAGAAAAAAAGTGTGAGAGAATACAGAAGAAAAAAAAGAGAGTATACTTCGTTATATGCCAGAAAAGAAGAGGAGGACAATAAAAAGTCTAAAGTGTCGGCAGGAAGGGCTAGCACGAAGAACAAAGTATCTTAAGCAGTAATAGAGTTATGAAAAAAGAGGAAGAGTCCATCAGGAAACTAAAATGTTGGAACAAAAATATTATTTCATAGAATTGAGAGGAGAAGTGTAAGAAAAAGTAACGAGAGGGGGGAGGGGAAAGGACGAAGAAAAGGTTATTATAAGGGAAGAAATGGAGACGGTGATAGGGTCACTAGAAGAAGAAAAGATTGTAGGTATAGATGCCATTCCCAATGAAGTTCAGAAATATGGGGGGATGGATATAAAGAAGAGGGTGTAAATAATTCGCAAGATGGTATAGAAAAGAAAGGCTGGTCAAAAATAAGGAAAGAAGGAATAGTGGTTTCAACGGTGAAGAAAAGAGAAGGTTGAGAAGTTAAGAATATAAGAGGGGTGACGCTGATGCCAACATTATATAAGATATATGTGTCCATACTTTCGGATAGGTCAAGGAAGAAATAGAAGAAAACAAAGAAATAAGAAGAAAGAAAGAAATAGAGAAGGAGAAAGAATGTATAAATGGAAGAATAGAAAGTGAGAACAAGAGCATGACAACGATTTTCGTGGATTCGGAAGCGATATCAGACTCATTTGGCAGGGAAAGGATGGATGAAGCTATGGGAAAAAGATGATACGAGAAGGTTTAAGGAAACGAGTAGGTGGAGGGGGTTCAAAAAGTCAAAGAGGCAAATGAGGTTGTTCTGTACGCTAGCATAGCCCGTATTAGGTCGCGAGGCAGATACATAGGGGAAGAAGAAGAGGAAGGAGATGAAAACATTGAAAAAGAGATATATTAGATAGATATGAGAGGTAGAATTGAGAAATCAAGAGAAGAAAAAAGAGGAGAGTTAGCGAAATAAGTCGAAAAGAGGTGGAAGAGAAAAAAGAGAGAGAGAGCAGTACAGTTAACGCTTCGAGGAGAGAGAAGATATTTCTTTGCAGAGCGTATGATGGAAGTAGAAGGAAATATAGGCTTTGAAGACGCGGTTGGGTTAAGAATAACTTTGTTGAAAATCCGCTTTAATATCGGAAGGTTCGTTTTCTCCAGTTAAAAAGTAAGCTATCGAGATTTCAACTATTTTCTTTTGAACGCAACTTTTTGTGTTGCGTATTCCACTGTTCCACTTTTGGTTGTATATTGATCGTTTTTAGTGAAACTTTAAACTACTTGGTTGGGAGCTAACCTATTTGTAAAACATTTACATTTTTTCAGAAGGAATTTAGTCCTTTTGATTTGAAGATTTAACTTTTTTGTTGAGAAGTGGTCTTTCCGGAAAGACGACTCTTATCATTCTCGTACAAATGTCAACTACTTTATACATGATTCGTCATTATCCCTAAAATGAAACTAAATTGTCGCGAATCTATAATTTTCGTAGAACATTTAGTTTTTCTGTTAAATTTTTTTTTTTTTTTTGAAAATAGTTCAATCAATTCATTCTTCTCGCATGTATGCTCTTTGGGGTTTTTTACATATATAAAATGTATACAAGTGGTATATTATATTAACAATAATAATAATATGATAATCAAAGTACATAAAATATAACAGAGGTTGACTTCAAAAATTGGCACTTCAATAATGTATCTGCGCTTATTTTCTGTTTTTTTTTTAGTTTTTTATAATTAAAATATAAACTGTTTTTATCGAAAATCCTCTGCCTTTGTTCAAAAATTCAGTTATTTTGTTGAACATCCGTAAAAAATTTGGCATCTTCTACAAAAATGATTTCTGTAGAAAATCCTACTATCTCGTAAAAGAAAAAAATTTTTGGTCAAAAATGTCTATTTTGGTACGAAATTTCTGCTTTCTACAGAATGCGCATTTTCAGTTCAATAATTCAATTTCTTTTTTGGAAAGATCATTTATTTTATTCGAAAATTTACCGCTTTTATTATCTCTTCTAATTAGTATATATTGTAATATTGCGGAATCAACCTAAGTTAAATCCGTGAAGTTAATTCGCTTCCTCCTCACCGGGATCGTAAGAAGCATATAGTAAAAAAAGAGCAAATTTGAAGCTTCCACGAGCCCATTGAGTCTGATTTCAATCAGGCTCCTAAGCACAGTGGATAGCGTGCCAACTTGGAAGACCGGGGGCCTGGGTTCGAATCCCGATCTGGAGCCAATATTCGCGCTATATCGATTATTTGCCGGCCTTTTCATTTCATAAATACAGCAATAGATAGCCAGGCATCTCCTTTACAAATTGGCGCTCAACGTGGGGCTCGAACCCACGACCCTGAGATTAAAAGTTTCATGCTCTACCGACTGAGCATGAGGAGGTATCTAGCATCACATTCTTTAAGAATACAATTTCATTCAAAGTCGGACGATTTTCGAGCATTTCCGTCGGTAAGTAGGAGCGTAAATGGCACGGTTGTGGGGAGAATTTATTGTGAGCCGCCAGACGTAAATACGCTGAAATCGAAAAGTCGCGCGTGTCAAATGATGAGATTCCCCCCTCTCCATTTTCACTAGTATAGGGAGTCGATGTTTTTGGTACGGTAAGTGAGGGTTATGTTTGCCGTACGTAAATGCGCGAAACCGCCGACCTAAAATAAAATATCGTATGTCATACGACGGAACACGTTTCACGAACTCGTCCGATGCTGTCCGCACTCAGCTGCAGGCGCTACGCGCCTGCTATCGCCTCGTACAGAAAACATCGGTCTCGTCGCGTTGAACATATGTTTTCCGTCTGATGACACAATATACTATTCTTGTGTTTCTTCTCATATTTCAGGAGTAAATCGAATGAATTCAGAGACTGTTCAAGTGTTTGAATATTTTCCAACATTTTAGAGAAAGAAGAAAAAGAATCCTTGCTTTCTTATCAAATATAACAAACTTACCTGGAGAAAAGATGATTTGCCCTGGTATCCACCATGGCTACCGTATCCAAGATTTGAGAGCATTTCGGGACTAAAACGATTAAAAAGTCCACCCCAAGCTTCAACTCCTTCGTACATGTTGCACGTCATAATAAATACGAGGGCTAAGAAGATTCCAATATTCTTTTTCATTTTTCGTGAAATATTAAAACTTTGGTTAATCCTGTGTGCGCTCTGAAAAAGAAAGAAATTACGCATTGCAGAATATCTGTGGGTAAATTTGGGCGCTGGACAATTTCACCCCAGCTACCTGACTAGTTTCCCCACTCAGGGGCGGCTTAAAGCTCTACGGGGCTCGGAATCTAAATAAATATGGGTACCAATTAAGGACAGCAAAATGTGAATATCTTTTGAATATAAATAAAAAATATTTTATAATTATTTGTATAATTTATTCTCGTGGATATGTTCCCTTTGGTACATTTTCAAGTGAATAATTTTATTCCATCAAAAGCAATAAACTTTACTCGAACAATTGAAATTTTAATGAAGGTATGGATAGCACAGACCCACAAAAAAGAAGTGAAATTGTCCGACAGACCAGAGTAGTTGCATCTCATGCATTTTGAGTCACTGCATCTGAAACCGTGTTCGCAATCTCGAAATAAGTAACTGTTTTCTTTCTAACCTCAAGAAACTTCTTTTTCTTGTCTCTTTTCGCTTTAAAAATATGTAGGCGCAAAACGCGTAGGTTTGAAAATATTCGACCGCAGTTTCTTCTAGTCCGCTGAGCCCAATGCTTTGTGGTGGGGAAAGACGGTACGGAGAACAATAGCTCACGATCTCGATAAAAAAAAACTTTATTTGTCCGCCAATCAGAGAAGTCATCTTATATGGATTTTGGGTAGCTGAATCCGAATCTATGGTCGGAATCCCGCGATTGGTGACAAATTTCTTTCAAACCTCAAAAAACTTTGTGTTTTTTTTCTCTTAATCAGCTTTGCGAAATATTTAGAAGCAGAAAGAAATCTTTCTGATATTTCTTCCACAGATTTAGATTCAGCGGCGAAAAATACCGCGGAATGGTCTCTTCTAGGCCACTGGGCCCAATACTTTGTAGTAGTGGAGAAAAAGTACAGAGAACAAAAGCGTACGATCTCACAAAAAGAAATTAATGTTCCCGACAATCAGCGTTGTCAATTTCTATGGATTTTGAGTCACTGCATCTAAACCCATATTTGAAATCCTAAAATAAATGACCGTTTTCTTTCTAACCTAAAAAAACTTAGTTCCTTGGACTTTTCTGGCGTTGCGAAATATGTACAAGAAAAAGCGTACCTTTAGGAATTTTTGACTGCAGATTTGAATTCAGCAGCAAAAATACATGAGATGTGTCTCTTTTAGTCCTATGGGACCAATACTTTGTGATCGGGAAGAGACTATACAGAGAACAATAGCGTACGATCTCGCAAAAAAAAGGATATTTTTCTGCCAATCAGAGTAGTCAATCCGATGGATTTTGGGTCGCTGAAACCGTATCAATGGTCGGGATTCCGCGAACGGTGACAGGTTTCTTCAAACTCCAAAAAACGTCGTAATAATCTGGCTTATTCAGCTTTGCGAAGTATTTAGAAGAAAAACGCATACCTTTCGATTATTTTGACTGCAAATTTTGGAATCAGCGGCAAGAATTCATAAGAATTAACTCTTTTAGTTCGCTGAGCCCAAAACTTTGTGGTAAGGGGAACTCTGTAAACAGAACAAAAGTGTACGATCTCGCAAAAAAATTTAATTCTTCTGTCAATCAGATCAGTCAGCTCCTATGGATTTTGGGTCGCTGAATCCGGATCTATTATCGGAATTCCGCGAACGGTGACAGGTTTCTTTCAAACTCCAAAAAACTTCGTAAAATTCTGGCTTATTCAGCTTTGCGAAGTATTTAGAAGAAGAACGCATACCTTTCTCTTATTTTGACTGCAAATTTTGGATTCAGCGGCAAAAATTCATAAGAATTAACTCTTTTAGTTCGCTGAGCCCAAAACTTTGTGGTAAGGGGAAGACTGTAAACAGAACAAAAGTGTACGATCTCGCAAAAAAAAGTTAATTCTTCTGTCAATCAGATCAGTCAGCTCCTATGGATTTTGGGTCGCTGAATCCGGATCTATGATCGGAATTCCGCGAACGGTGACAGGTTTCTTTCAAACTCCAAAAAACTTCGTAATAATCTGGCTTATTCAGCTTTGCGAAGTATTTAGAGGAAAAACGCATACCTTTCTATTATTTTGACTGCAAATTTTGGATTCAGCGGCAAAAATTCACCAGAATTAACTCTTTTAGTTCGCTGAGCCCAAAACTTTGTGGTAAGGAGAAGACTGTAAACAGAACAATATTGTACGATCTCGCAAAAAAAAGTTAATTCTTCTGTCAATCAGATCAGTCAGCTCCTATGGATTTTGGGTCGCTGAATCCGAATCTATGGTCGGAATTCCGCATTGGTGCGAGGTTTCTCTTAAACCTCAAGAAACTCCGTGTTTTTTTGGCCTATTCAGCTTTGCGAAATATGTAGAAGTAGAACGCGCACTTTTTAAAATATTTGACCGCAGATTTGGATTCAGCGGCGAAAAATACATAAGAAGTGAACATTATGAGCAGAGGAAAAATTTCCTTTTTTTGCGAGATAGTACGCTTTTGCTGTCTGTAGAGTCTCTCCCTTGCCACAAAGTATTGAGCCCAGCAGACCTAAAGCGTAAATTCCTATATATTTTTCGCCGCTGAATTCGAATCTATGGTCAAGATGATCAAAAAAAAACACGCGTATTTTTCTAAAAATTTTGCAAAACAAAAAAAAGTCAAACAAATAAAGTTTCTTGAAGTTAGAATAAAAACGGTAACTAATCTTGGAATTTGGATCGCGGATTCGGATTCAGCGACCCAAAATCCATAAGATTTGATTACTTTGGTCCGTCAGATATCCCACTTTCTTGTGGAGTTGTGTTATCAATTGAAATATATGTGTTTTTGAACATAAAAGATAGTTTTCCAACCAGATAGTTCAAGCTCCAACCAAAAAAATTAATTTCCTACTAAAATGACGAATTTTCAACAGAAAAATGGAACAAAAATTCTCCAAAAGAAGTTAGTTTCTGCCATATACTTGAATTCATAAAAGGGCAATTCATGTTTTTAATGAGTAGTTGAAATTTTTATCGAAAAAGTTGAATGTGCAACACATAAAACATCAATTTGAAATCAAAAAGTTCATTTTCAAAAAAGAGTTGAATTTTTAACACGAATATATGAATTCTTAACGAAAAAGTGTAATCACAACTAACAATTAAAATTTTCAACTAAATTTTTCGAACTTCAACAACAAAAATCAATTTTTTAGTAAGCATTTCAATTTTTAACTAAGTATTTGGTTATTTTCCAACCAAAAGAGGTAAATTTTCAGAAAACATGTAGAAGTTCATATTTCAATAGAAAGAGAATCTGATTAAAATAGGAAACAATTGAATTGAACCAGTTAGAAGGATAGTCAATCAAAATATTAAAGGAAGAACAGAAAAATTATCTTTCAATTTTTTATTCTGCATGTTGTCAGATGTAGAATTTTGATAAAAGTTAATGATTGACGTTTTTTGCAATGTTGCTTTATCACTAGGGAAGCTATGGTATTTGTAGAAATTTCAAATTTATTGTTTGCAATTTGCAATTTTAGTTCGGAATTATGAAAAATTCGAAAATTAAACTAACTTTAAGCATAACACTAATAATAGCTTATTCACTTTAAGTGGAACTTAAGGACAATCGACGGAGTTCTCTCAACTTAAAAAATTATAAATGGGTACAGACAAATTACCTGTTATTTATATTGTTATAACTTCACGAATTTTCTACAGTAAATTTTGAAAGTTGAATTATTTAAGAAATTTTGAAAAATACATAACTTCCATTTGAAAGCTGTGGAATTTTATACATTCTAACTCAAAACGTTGAGGCTTGAATAATTATAAACTCTGTTTTAAACTAAAGTATTCTTGGCTTAGGGTTCCGGAACTGAGATATTGAAAATGAATAACTTGGAAATGAATCGTAAACATTTTTCTGCAAAGGAAACAACTTCATGTCATGTTAATATTTCAATCAAAAAAGATTTTGATTTGAAATCGGAAGCAATTGAATTTAACTGGAAAAGACGCAGTTTCAAACAAAAAAGTTCAATCTACCACCAACACAGATTAATCTTCAACTATAAAATTGGAATTTTATTTATGGTATAAATTTTCTGAAAAATGCATGTAGTTTCAAACACAGCAGATAAATTTTAAACCAAATCTCTGAATTATGAAGTGAAAAATGTTAATTATTTGTCGAAAAGTTGGATTTTCGACTCAAAAGTATGATTTTTCAAGAAAAACAATCAGTGTCAATAAATGGTATAGTTTAAAGAAAATAAGTTAAGTTGTATTAAAATAATTAAACTTTCCATCAGAATAGTTGGATTTTGAACAAAAAATATTAATTCATTTGAGAAGCTATTTTTTCAACTAAATTGTTTAGTTTCTCATCAAAGACGGTAAGGTTAATTAAAGAATCTTCAAAAGTATTAGTTCAACTCGTGACTGAATAGCTGAATTTTCAAAAGAAAAATATGATTTTTTAAACTTGAAAGTTCAACTTTAGAAGACAAAATGCACCAATGCTCGAGTTTGTAAACGAAAAAAATTAATTTATAAAGATGTATTCAATTTTTCCAACCAAAAAGTTTATTTTTAACTAAGATGGAATGTGTTTTTATCCTAAACTAACGAATTCCAAATAAAATATTCGAATTTTCGACCAAAAAAGACTCCACTAACAAAATAGTTGGATCTTCAACGAACCAATCAAAGTTTTTTGAAGATTGATGAATTTTTAACAATTCGTTTGAAATTGTAAACCAATAGTCGAATTCTCGAGTTGAAAACTATGAAATTTATAGAAGACAGAGGAGTTTTTGAACCAGAAAATTGAATTTTCAACTGAAAAAAATTAATTCTTATTTTAAACGGACAAATTTTCAACAAAGCACTTGAGTCTTTGAAGAAAAAGATTTTATTTTGAAATTAGAAGGAGGTAAATTCAATCAAGAAAGACGAATCTCTAAAAACGAACCTAAATCCACTACCAAAACTGATTCATTTCAACTAAAAAGTTGCAATTTTGAAAAACGTGTGAATTTTTAATAAAGTACATATATTTCCAACCAAAAAGACAAACTTCTATCCGAATGTTGAAAATTTTGAACAAAAAAAAAACGAATTTTCCACCGCAAAAAAAATTGTGAAGCAAAGAATGTGAGTCATCTAACAAATATTAGGATTTTTAACCCAAAAATATTATTTCTCATGGAAAAAAGATTAGTTTCTACTAAATAATTTATTTCTGTAATGAACCAGTACATTTTTATTTGAACAATCCAAATTCTGATCAGAATTGTATTATTTTTAATCAAAAATATAAATATTTATTTGAAAAGTTTATTTTCAATCGAATTGTACAAATTTTTACCAGAAAAATACATTTTTTACCCATAAGAATAATGTCTCCCGAGGAAGAAAAATTTACAACAAAAGTTTTGAATTGTAAAGCGAAGAACCTAAATTACCTACCAAAGTACGGTTAGAGTTTCAACCTAAGCATGTGGTTTTTCGAAAAAGATGAGTTGCTAACAAATTGTTTAATTTTTATATAAATTGGTAGATTTTCATTCATTCCATTGAATATTCGATCCAAATGGTCTCAATATCTAACCAGAAAGTTCAATTTTTAACCAAAAATTTATTTTCAAATGAGGAAAATAAATGTTGATCCCAAGCTAACGAAATTTCAACAAAAAAGTTGAAATTTTGACCAAGGAAGATTGCTGCATCGAAATAGTTGGATTTCTTACCAAAAAAGAAGACTGTACCCAAGAAATTAAATCTTAAACAAACTAATGAAGCTTTTAACAAGATAGATGAATTCTCAACAGAATAGATAACTTTTTCAACCAATAGTTGAAATTTCGGAGTCGAAAGCTGAATCTTGTAGAACAGAGACGATAACAGACAAATTTTTACCGGCACAGTGGAATTTCCGACCAAAACAGATTAACCTCTCAGCAATATGTATGCATTTCAGAAAGATTATTAAATTTTGAACCCAATTGTCGATTATTTGAACAATAAATTGATCAATATGCAACAAAAAACCGTTGCATTTTTAACGAATTTCCTAACAATTGAGTTTAATTTTCAAGCAAAGAGGAGAAAAGAAGGATTTCTCACAAATTGGTTGAACTGTAAACCGAATAGTTAGAATTCAAGTCAAGGAAGATAAAAATTCAGCCGAATTCAGAAATCTTTCACCAAAAACATAAAAGCCAAAGAGAATAATTATCTATGAAACAGTGGTTTTTTTAACCCAAAGAAATTATTTCGAATAAAAAGGGTAATTTTTATGAAATAGTTGAATTTTCAAGAATCCATTTTTCTCGTAACCTGATAGTTGAACTTCCTATCAAAATGGGCAAATGTAAAATAAACAAGAAGAAACATTTTTTCTATTTGAATTTTTTTTCAATCTTGCATTATTGGGCTAAAAATTCTCATTTTCTTTTAGATTTTTGAATTTTGAAAATGCCACAACTCTGACAATTTTGTTTTTATCAAAAAAAATCATTCGGATAAATTGTTTCA
>WSXT02008138.1:0-14760 GCA_011762715.2 Neuroterus valhalla | reverse complement strand
TAGGGGTTAGGTAGGTTTGGGGAAGGTGGGTTAGCCCTTTGTGGTTTACAATTCAGTTATTGCAAGAGAAATGAGCGACTAAACCCGCTTCTCCCAGAGTCAGGTGGGTTAACCTGCTCGTAATTTAGTAGGGGTGGTTTTAAGGGGTCAAGAGTAGGTAGATAGGGGTTATGTAGGTTTGGGGAAGGTGAGTTAGCCCTTTTGTGGTGTGGGAAACAATTATTTCCATAAAAATAAGCGATCTAACTCGCTGTTCCGAAGGTCAGGTGGGTTATCCTACTTGTGGTGTGGTAAGGGTCGTTTTTTGGGGTTATTTTTTGAGGTTATGAAAAATTCTGACGTGATGTGGGGAAACGGACCTCAGTTCCGGAATCAGCGACCCCAAAAACATATAGTAATCATGGTCTGGTCTCGGAAATAATTTTTTCGATTTTTTTTCTGGAGCTGTGTTATGAACGAATATGGAGACAAGACAGTTCAGAAATTCCAGGATTGCAAATGTGGTGACTTTAGCATTTTCGAAATTTATGATTCAGTGAGCAGGTAACTTTGGAAAATTATAAAGAAATTTACAGGCAAGCCAGTTTATAAATGCCAGGATTAAAATTATGGTGAATTTATCAATTTCGAAATTTAATATTCAGTGATCCGGTTACTCAGGAACATTAGAAAGAAATTTACAGACGGGCCAGGTTAAAAATTTTAGGATTGCGAATGTAGTGAATTCAGGAATTTAGAATTCAGTGATCAGAAAGTTTAAGAAAATTATAATCAAATTCACAGACAGGCCAATTCAAAAATCTAAGTAATTCAAGTATAGTAATTTTGAAATTTTGAAATCTATTTATTGGCGACTCAAAGAAGCCAGGGTCCAGAGAGAAATGTGCAGGGATCTAAGTTGGTATATTCAAAAATATTATCATTGGCGTACAACCACATTCTCACTGACCTCACACATGGGACCTGTCAGTTGTTTTTTGAATTTTGTGCTTCTTCGCGATGTACATCCGGATAATTCATGTTTACGATGGAAATATTTATTTTTTCAGTCGAAGGGTAAGTCATTTGAAATTTTTTCGATCTAAGGATACCTAAAGACTCCAAGGTCTCGTCAACTCAATCCTTTTGCTTTAAAAAGACCTGAGAGTGAGTAGATACGCAAAGTCAGTGCCATACCTATAATAAAGAAAATTCTAAGTCGAAATTGTCCAACACCCTGAAGTCAATTCTATTAGTTCTTGGTTACTTATTCTGGTTACTTTTTAAATATTCTTGAACTAGATTCCTCTTACATGATTAGTCCCTGGATCAACGAAGCTGCTTTTGTAATTTAAATATAATCCATTTACTCTCGAAGAGAATGATGTTCTAAGTCAAGATAGAGAGCGTGTCGCAAAACTTGATGGAGAAAAGTGGTTTCGAATCCATCCAAATGGTTCCTTTGGTAATTGCATTGGCTAGAAGTAAAAATTGCACTCGAAATTTCATTTTACCGAATGGATACACTAATGAATTCCAAGATTTTCTCTTCCTTTTTTCTCTTTTGGAAAATACGAACCCACAATCTTTCTTTTTCTTGGCACTTACAATTCATCAAAAATTGGCTTGTTTCGGCACTTTCTGAGCAATCCACTGAATCAGTTGAATACTGAAAACAAGAAGACAAATTCCGACAACATTTTGATTGAATTATAACTATATGATCATAATTTTTGTAGCAACACAAGCCTCGCTATTCCTAATAATATCAATATTATTATTATTATTATTATATTATTAAGTAGGAATATTTCTAAACAGGATGTTCGGATATTTGTATATTATGAGGACTAACCACTGATGAACTGATTTGAAAAAAAGTTTACCAATTTAGTGGTTGTGGAAGGACGCCGAGAAGGAGTCATCCCTCAAAATAATTCTGGTCATACACTGATACGTGAGGACGTTCATTTTGCAGCATATGAGTGCAGTGTGTTCTGAAAATTCTTTTCCAATTTCCAGAAGCCAGCGGTAGAATAAAAATTCGTACAAGGATTGATGACAGTTTTTTGTTGGATTCGAAAACTTCAAGAGGTTGCAGAGAAATACTACGTCTACGATTCACGTAACTCAAATCCGATGAATAACTCATTATCAGAATGACTTCATCCATTGTTAAAAACACAGGAAAAGATTTATTAAATGGTCGGATCCAAAATAAGCATCTTAATTCAAAAATAGTCCTTATTTGGAAATACAATTTGTTATGACTACAAAGTTAATCATCAAAAAAATCTGCTCCGTGCTTGGGTACTTGTGTCTCGCATTCGGAGTCATTTCGCCATTTTTCATTTCGAAAATTATACAGATTTGAAGTTTAATTGAACAAATCCATATCTTTTAGATCCCAATTAACTCAAATAACAATTAGGCGTAACAAAATATTAAAAAAGGGGAGAATTTTTTGATTCACTTATAAGTCTTTTGGTTTGCTCAGTTTGAAGCTCTTGGCATGTACGATGCAGATAAACGTAAATCTGTATTTCCTATTATTAGAGATTGTTTATTAATAATGATAGTAATTTTTTTTGAGTTGATGCCTATAAGACCCTCCTCAATGATTTTTTCTGGCCTCTTCTCGGACTGATTTTACTTCTGGGAAAATATTAACAAATTGTGGCATATCATCCGTAATTTGTTTCTCTTGTAAATATGAGTGAGCACAAGAAACTATATGAGATCATCCTGAAGAAATGTTTTTTTATTATGTTTGAACAGTTTTTTATCATGATAGAAGTGTGTGTGTTTCTTCGGAAATAAAATCAACCTGCGTCACACTTTGATCTCATAAGCCCTTCTCACATTTCTGCTTCGGGACTAGTTTGAACCAGTGTTAACTAAATGTTGATAATGATGCTTATCGAAAATAAGATATAGTAGCAAGTATCTGAATGAGTTAAAAATACAAAATATCTCATGAGACGCTATTCGATGAATTTTTTAAAAACGAATTCTTTGTGTCTAGCAAGACGGAAATTTTTGTTTTCACTTTGAGTCCATGATATATAAATGGCATACCTAACAGAATGATTAAAATTTTTCAAGTATTACTCTGATTATGCGACATATTTATTACATTGATAATTCCTGAAAAATCTCAGTGTATAAACGTTAGAAAATTACCATAAAAAAATGTTGATAAAAATCTAATGAAAACATCACAAAAATAATACGAGGGAGACATATTTGAACTTGAGATGTGAAGAACGGACAAACAATCATCATGTTTCTTGTACATGAAAAATGGTAAATATTGATGACGTGATAGGCCATTACGATACATCATTGCTTTTTACCCCTATTTTTTCACGTACAATTCTAACGTTTTCACACCTAAAGTGTATGAATTTTCATCAAATTTATGATTGAGATTCATATATAGGGCTATAAGGAGAATAAATTTTTATAAAAATAATGATAAATCTTTTCCATGGTGCTAAAATGCATAATGTTTCTGAAAAAGATCCGTGAGGGACTAGACATTCGCGAGATACCGTTCGAGGTTGGTGCGAACCTCGGTCACGGTGTCGATTTGTCGCGTTGTACTGTCACTCTACCAACATCTCACGAGCTCGGATACAATCAAACATAGTCCACGGATTGCGCCCGCCATGCCTCTGATAACAGGAATTTGGCTTAACAAAATGTTCAACATATTGGCTTATTCATGAACAGTTCTAGTTTTGGCCATCGAAAAAGCCTCCCAAGGAATAAAAAATGCTATCCTCGAGCAACACTATGTGAGATATCAAAATCTTGTTAAAAACAAGACAGCGAAAATACGTTCGTTCTAATATCTATTATGTGAATAGAGATAATGTTCAGATAATGAAAAAATATTGAAGTTTCCATGAAAAATATAAATTCATGTCTCTAGAAGAATCCAGCTCTTTCGCTCCTAAAATATGAATATTTTCTTGTTGAAATATCAACCATCACAATTTTTACTAAGAACTCATTTGTTTCCTTAAAAATTGAAACTTTGTCTATATTTCTGATTTCGATTGAGAATTTTTGAATGAATTGTAAGAAATCCACTTTTTTTGGGAATCCAAACTCTTGGTTTGAAATTTCAACTTTTTCTTCAGTGATTTCCTTCGATATAAAATTTCTCAAAACTAAATTTAATCTATTTTGGTTAAAAATGCAACTGTTATGTAATATAAGATTTCTAAAAGAAAAAATTTTCATCTGACACAATTTTACGATTAGGGAAAAAACTTTATTACCCATGAAAATAATTTCCTGACATTAGCAGGTTCCTTCGGACATGTGAAAATTCTCTGAGGATCCTAGGTTTTTTCTAGGCCTTCCTAGATTTTTCAAGGTATAATTTTCCTCAATGAGGAAATGATATCATATTTTGAAAAATCAATTTTCTTGTTAAATATTTATATTTTCCGTTTGAGAATTCTACTTCTTCGTTGGAAATTCTCCTACGTTGTGAAAAATCGGTAAATTCTAAACGAAATGTGTTCCAGTCATTCAAAAGGCGAATACTTGGTTGAGCATTTCCCCTTAGATGTAGATTAAAATAATTAATTCCAAGTGCTCCCTGTTTGATCAAGTTCTACTATTTTCTATTCATATTTGGATTATTATCATATGATTAAGGTATCAGACATTACGATTTTGATCAGGAATTAATCCCTTTTACTTCGAAACAGGCCCATTCACGATCAACGCCTGAGGTTAGGCTAACTGATAAAACGGGAAAATTCCAACAGAGAGGTAGCCACCCAAAAGGCGAGCCAAGGTAGAGAAAGGTCCCAGCAAGTGACACCAGGTGCGCAGGACCCTCCCTCCCACAACCAAACTCTTCCGTAGAGGGTATAAGAAGGCGAGCAAGTCCACAACCTGATCATACATCCAAGTAGCCACCTAGCTCATGCTGTGGAAGGATTAAGGTCCGTAGTTTTTGATCAGGA
Organism: Neuroterus valhalla; assembly: GCA_011762715.2. Classification (NCBI taxonomy): domain Eukaryota; kingdom Metazoa; phylum Arthropoda; class Insecta; order Hymenoptera; family Cynipidae; genus Neuroterus; species Neuroterus valhalla. The sequence continues at coordinate 9,793 of WSXT02008138.1, read as the reverse complement.
TACGCTGCTGAAGGCTCCAGATATCCTTCCTTGGGTACGATGTATAGGCTCCAAGATCTACAGTTTTTGATACATTATTTTTGATTTGATCGTTTACTCTGATTTATTGTAATAATTATGGATACGCTGCAACAGGCTCCAGACATAATTTTCTTCCAGCCACATATTCCGTGTACGCTGTGTCAGACTTCAGATTCTGCTTTTGATTTAGTTTTGATCTGGGCATGCTGACCCAGGCAGGTAATTTTTGAATAAAAAGTGCGATTCAATTGCCCTTTGATATCCAGTTCCACACCTCAAGAAGAGGAAACAAGTTTGCTAACCAGATATCTTTGAATATTGTTTATGGTTTTTATCCATCTGAACTTCTTGTCTTCAAAAATAATTGATTTCTTATATCGAAACTAAAGAAGATCAAAGGTGAATGTTGGAAAAGAAAATTTTTTGGTCATAAATATAGACAGTTATAACAATTTTCGATCGGACTCCTGTTTTTTGTCAAAATCCTGAACAATGCTTATGAGAATAGGAGAGTTCCTGTTTTCGGGATAACTACACAAGATAGAACAAAAATTTCAGAACGCAAGAATGTTTGTCTCGAAAAGATCTCAAAATTTCTTGCACACTTATTCAAGCTCAATGTGAAGTTTTTTGACCAAACCATAAAGGATGACAAAAACGTGAAAATTTCAACTTGTTTCCCTCAAAAAAGGTGAGTTGAGCCAGTCGTAAATGAGATGGTCCAAATTATTGTTACTTCCCATAAAAGAGTTTAAAATAATCGAAAGATGATTTGGGAAAATCATCATGCTGAAAAAAGTACTTGACACTTATTCTCAACAATCAAAATCTGTCAACCCCTTTGTTCTCAAGAGATCATCAAATCAGGAGTCGATAACCCCTCTCAACAAAGAAAAAAATCAGGAACAATAGTTGAAATTACAGGAAAAAAGAATTTATTCTTGACCCGAAAATTCTGAGTATATATTAGCAATGATATAAAAGAAAGAATATTGAATCTACAATCAGTATTCTTGAACTTGTTAATAGCTTAAGCATCCTATTGTATGACGTAAGAGGAAGGGGTGCAAACAAATTTAAAAATTATCACAAGCTAAAGAAATGACGATGGTAGAAAAAGTAAAGAAATCACGCTCTTTCCACGAATATTACGCAAATATTAGTACAAAATAACATCTTGCCTAATCATTCTACGTATTTTATTGTTGAATCATACATCTCAAGAACTCTTAAAATGGTAAATATTCTCAAATCTCTAAGACACACATAAGATAGATAAAAAATTCTCTAAGCTTCATTTCTCTTGAGGACTAGCTCCAATTAAAGCTTTTGGTATGTTGGTCTAGAAACAGAAATGGAAATCGTCAAATTTTGTATTTTCTTTTATCAGAAGTTCGGAATATTTTTTTATACTTTCTCCTTGTTACGGGTTTGAGAGTCTCGGCATAACCTTCTCTCTATTACTTCGCACACCTCACCACTAACGCAGAGGTGAGGAGGACCTACAGGTTAAGTAGGGTTCCGAACCACCAAGAGCAACAGCTACTTAATACTTAGAGAACTTAAAAAACCGTAGAGGTACCGAGCTTATGACTCACCGTGGCCCGTCGAAGCACTTCCAGAGAGCGAGGCGGGAATCTGACCCACAACCAGAGAGCGTGGGTCTAAAGCTCATGCCTTAGCCCCCAAGACCAACTGACCACTTCTCTTTTATCAGTAGTTAAAATATTGAAAAAAAATTCTTTCCCTTTCAAGTCGACGCATATTTTTCGTGATTCGTTCTTATTGTCAAATTGCATAAGCACAAGAAACAATGTGTAATCAATTTCAAGGAGAGTTTTCTGTATCATGTTTGAGCGGTTTATTATCATGATCCACGTAAAATTTTTTCTCCCACAAGTATTATTTCCCTACGTCATACCTAGATTTCACAAATTGTTGTCACATTCTTGCCATTGGACTAGTTGAAACGAGCTTACACTTGATTTATCTAAAATCTAACGGCAATGAAAAAAATAGTCTTTACGCAACGCCTAATAACTTCCACTTTACCCCACCACCTAAATGTTGGTAATGACGTTTGTCGAAAATAAGATAATAGCAAGTATATAAAGAGGTGAAAATTACTCTATTTCTCATGAGTCACCATTCGATATATTCTCTAAAAACGAATTCTCTGTGTCTGGCAAGATGAAGATTTTTTTGTTTACTTTGCTCTTAACTTTGATGACGGTACTGAATGAAGTTGGTAAGTAGAACAGTTTCCAAAAACAAACTCTGAAGAAAACGACGTGAAGAAAATTTTGACATTTAATGCTTTACTACACCATTTATTACCAGAAAATTTGAATAAGGTAAAGCAAAGAAGTTCACCATGTTAAATTATTTAGCCGCGCTGAATCCAGCCTAATCATCAGGATCTGCCTAAAGGATCCTTCTAGACCCTTATCTCTGAAAAAACTCTGAATCGCTGAAATGATCCGTTTTGCTTTCACAAAATCAAACTAGACAAATATCATTACGCTCTCAAATCACTCATTCATTCAATAAGCGGAAGTTTTCCTCTAAACCTCAAAACTGTCGAATTTTAATCCAAAAACCAGCTCAGAATTGGGAAATACTCCAAATAATTCTCCAAGAGAAGAACCTGTGCGTGAAAGGTATATCTGTTAAGGAGTTAATATCCAATTTGATGTTTTTCAGCTTTACCGAATATTCTGCACATTTGTTACTTTAGAACATTATCAAGAAACTTTGATATAAACTTTATTATCATAAATGGATCATATCAATAAAGACCTAAGTCCTTCGTCCACGTCCAGACATGTTTGTTTTCTCGTTCAGCATTCAGTGAATGTTGCAAAGTTTTTCGTAAATCTTATCCATATGTTAGTCTAGGAAGTGTAATTTTGAGTTCATCAAACACCCCATCTTTTCCAAATCCCTTATCATTTCTGCCACAATGTTTTTCAAGTCGTGACTCTTTTGGGTACATAGGAAATCGATTGCTCCTGCTTTGACCTCCAAATTTTTTCTGAACTTCCTTTTCATTATCAGTCATCTGACCAGATGTCGGTTCTATCAAACATACCTTGTTTCAATTCGGAAACTTTAATGATTAGTTATTTCCGTCTGACGTACGTGAAGCATTAGCCATCTGTATCAAGTTCTTCAACGATTCGCTTCATTGGACCAAACTTGATATGAAGTAGTTCGAGTGATTCTTCTAAAGGAACAGTAAATTTTTCGTGAACAGTGATCCATTGGACCTTCGTTCCTCTGTGCAATTTTTTTGCATGACTTCAAGAGAATTCTTTATTTCATAATTGAAAAAGAAATTTTGGCATCATCTTTTGATTATTCTATCACTCTTATAGAAGAAATAAGGTACGTCTGTGAGACCAACAATAGTACTCTTTATCTAGTATCCCCGACCAAGAAATAATATTCCTCGTTTTTCTTGTCGTAAGTGACTTTGCTTTCATACTATTCTCTTTGAATTGGTCATCGTCTTATGTTACGAGATTGTTTTTATCAGAGGTAGGATCAATTACACTATATCGGTGAAAAAACTGGAAAGATTTTCCTGCATTGTTTTCTTCAACTTCATTCATGCAGAAGTTGCAGTTCCTTGGATGTGATGGTTTCTTGCACATACTATGTGTAGAATACGAGAGATGTTTTTGATTTTTCGATGTATGTGGAGTATCCAGACTCAATGACATTCGCGTGATCAGGGGATGCCTGGAGTCTTTTTCCTCGTAGCGTGAGCCTACCAATGAACCAAGTCAGTCATTGATGGAGAGCGGACGACATATGTTGAGGACATCGGAGTGCCTGCTTTCATACCTTGATCGGACGCTGATGCTAGGGTTCTGAATCTCTACATCGTAAAACGCTTTTTACAAGTGTTTGCATTGACAGCATGGATGCTCTTTACTCAGTGATCAAACCAGTACATATCTGCTCACTGTCGACACTTGCAGAGGCCTTGGTTACAGGAAAAAGCAAAAATTGCAGAAAATAATGAATCTTCCACCTAGGGATAATACTTAACTTCATTCAAAGATATATTCAATATGCCCTCATCAATATGCCGTTATCATCTAGGCAATAGCAGGAAAGCAAATAGAATACTCATATGTTTATCTCAAATGACGTACATGACCAATGTTTGAGCAACGGGTTCATTGTTCAAACAGAATCGGTCAAAAATTAAGTCGATGGTTTTTTTTTTAACAATGAATTGTTGCTTACTTAGTGTGCCTCATAGGTTCACTGATCTTCGTTACCACAATAATGTGAGAGAATGTCTAAAGGTTCCAGTATCAACAGAAAAGAAAGTTCGGTTAAGGTCAAATTTACAGTGGACTCCTATTCGGCAATCTTAAAATGTGTAAATCTGAAGTCTCCTTCAATTTTGTATGATTTGACGACGACCGAGTAAAATATAAAGAATTTTGAGGACTTGAAGTTCTTACTAAAGTTGGAAAAGGGCCAAAAGGCAGGAACAAACTCTCTTTTGACATCAAGGAGGCGCTTGGTAATACAGGAAAAGTTCGAGAACTAGTCCCTCACATCGAAGTCAAAGTTCTTGACCTTGTCATGCTTGCAGTGGTAGAGGACGCAATGGTGTCGATTAAAAATCACTTGAGCTGAATGAAGAGTTTGTGGCAAGATTAATACGTACAGGACACATCAAAGTTGGGTGGTTGTTCGCTGCGTGAGAAAAAAGATAGAGGTCGACCTAATATTCCGCTGTCATTGCTACGGCCATATCGCAGCGACCTGCACTGGATGCGATAGGATGCTGTGCTGCTTGAGGTGCGGCAAATAGGGACACCGGTCTGCAGAGTGCGCAAGTACTGCCCACTTTTACCTTTGCACCTTGAAGAACGGAAGTGCCCAGATTGATCAACTTTCGGATACCGCAAGGTGTATGGTGTACCGAGACGTGGCACCTAAGGAAAAGCCTCGAGATACTATACAGTGGTTCCCTGCAAAGATGTTGCAGGCCGACGAGGTCCTTGCGCAAAACTCTCGCGCAACTGAGGATGATCTGCACATATTGTTAGGGTTTGAAGCAGGTGCACAAGCGAGCTGCCAAACAATGACATCAGGACGCCGAGACAGGGCATAGCAGTCTTATCCTCCTGTCTCTAAAGTATTGCGAAAGCGGCTCCAGGGACATGGTTGGCAGTGAGGGAAGGTCTTCCAGTCGATCTTAATCTGGCATTGACCAGCTTTTAGCTTGGTGTCTGAAGCAAGATTTCTCCTCATCTAATCGCTATTTATTCAGGGACTGAGACATTACTGTCACCAGGTGAAGGTGTTCTGGTGACCGACACAAGCGGAAATTTTCGAAGATAATGAACTGCGCACCTGGACAGAATGATAGAATACTTTCATTTATGTATTCAACTATCCTTCAATGATGTCCTGGCATAGCCTAGACAATAACAGGAAAGGCTTAGAATTATATCCCTACCATTTCTTCTTCCAAGAAGAATTTGTTAAGGATTAATTGAATGGTCTTGTGGTAACGGACATAATGCTGCTTGGTCAGATGAGCTAAACACTTTGACTGATCTTCGTTATCACAATAATATAAAAATATGTGACGGGGTTGCAGCGCCTACAGAAAACAAAGGTGGGTGTAGGTCAGATTTATTGCGGACTCTTATCCTGCAATCTCAGAAGCGTAGAATTCTCGAGTCGTCTTCTATTTTGTGTGATTTGACGACGGAGATATAAAATATCGAGTTTCTTGAGGACTTGAAGGTACTTTTAGAAGTAAGGTTTGACGATAAGGCCCTTCGCTTTACACGCTTCAGTTCTATTAAATCTCTTATCATACACTCCACCTGTAAAACCAAACAAGTTACATTCGAATGAATTTGAATTGAATGATTGAAGATTTGGCTGATCCTGATCCTTCCAGCAATACGCGGATTAATATGATTTTAGTGGCTGATGAATTCGGATCGTGTTTATTGCCTGTAATAAAACAAGGAACATTAGGCTCCTTGATCGCTCAGAGTGAAATTTTTGACTGGATTTTATCTGGTCCAATCCAGCAGTTATCCTCTCATGGGACTATTTCAGCCCATCATATTATGACTAATGAGGTACTGCATAAGGACATGACACCTTTTTGGAAAATGGAAGAACTTCCTTCCGAATCTCCTTCAACTGAAGATGAAGTTCATTGTGAAAAACATTTTCCGTCATCCCATCAACGATTGCTTTCTGGTCGGTACATGATCTGATAACCTTCTAAAAATGGTCCACCCATTGATAGAGGTACTTCTTTATTCGTGCTAAATTAATACTACGAAAGGTACAGTCTCGATTGATAGCCAAACCTGAAATTTTTAGAGAATATGCAGTATTCATCTCTGAGTATCAAAATCTGAATCACATGGACATAGTCTCAGACCTTTTCGATGAAGACTCTCATCAAAATCTTTATCTCCCTCATCATCCTGTTTTCAAAAAGGACAGTTCTACTACTCATCTGCGATTAGTCTTCAACGCGTCTAGCCTTACTTGCAACGACATTTCGTCAAATTATCATTTACACACGGGTCCAAAATCGCTCACTTATTTAGTTTCTATCATATTGCGATGGCACAGTCACCGGTTTTCTATGTAGCCGACGTTGAAAAAATGTTTCGGCAAATTATGGTTGATCCACGTGATCGTGATTATCAGCGCATTTTTCGGTATTCTCCAGAAGCTAAGTTTGAAGTCTGGCAATTGACTAACGTGACTTACGGAACTGCATGTGCTCCCTATCTTGCAAACAGAGTCATCGAGCATTTAGTTGAAGATGAAGGATCTGACTTCCCACAAGCAAAATCTATCCTCAAAAATGACATTTATGTTGATGATATGTTACTTGGCGCTAATGAATCAGAGGAAGCTAAAGCACTTGGATATCAGATCTTTCAGTTCATGGCTCGAGGAGGCTTCTGTCTACGGAAATAGGCCTGTAATAATAAAAATTTGCTGCTCAATTTGCTCACGGCGGGTGGCAAGAACGAATTTTTTTTGTACTGTTCACAATTCTCACTATCTTTGTTAATGTTCATGAGTTGTAATTTTGTATTTCTATTTCGTGCCGTTCTAATATCACGAGGCGGGCGGTATGTTATGAGTGTGTATGTTTTTATGGGAAATTCTACTTTCAATCGATTTAAATGATTGTCACTATCTGTGCTTGTTTGTGAGTTTGTGTGTATGTTTGTGCGTTTGGCTGTTCGTAGCGCTTAATAAAGACTTTTAATAGAAACAATGTGAGTGGTAAAGACTAAAGAAGTTCAAAGCAGTGTTGTACACTACAGTATATTATTTCAGTGTTATTAATAAATAACTTTTCAGGAGTGTCACCCGCCAATTTGTATCTTTCTTCAAGTTGGAAACCTTATTATCCCAGAAATTAGTTGAAAGTTATATGAGAACCATAAAATTAGTTTCACCCTCAACATGCTTGCAGAATAGCTCAGTGTCCCCAAAATGTAACGGTATACACCTGGTTTGATTTTGTAGAAACAAAAAAAGTCATTTTAACGATAGGGCATTCTTCGGGGAACCACTTGGGTGTCTCAGACGTGTCAGAAGTACATACATAATGCATGAAAGTTTTCTTAATGACATGGAAAACATCAGGTCCTCGTAAATTTTAGGGAAAAGAGTCTCATCCAACAAGATGGACAAACATTTTTTGCGACTGAATCTATCTCAATGTTACTTGGCTACATTCTCTAACGAAATTCCCTGTATTTCTTTTTACATGATCAGTGGGTCTATTTGAAGAAGTTTCTCGGAACGGAAAACGTTATGGAGTATCGGACGGCTCACACACCTATCCTTACGGGACATTTCATTATGTGGAAGGTAATACGGAAACTAGAATAAGTTCCATAAGTATAATTAAAGAACTAGCAAAAAGAAAAATAATTTTCAAATGTTCGAAAAGCTATACCGACTTCTAATAATCCCGATTTGCAATTTCATTGATGTTAATGTAGAAATTCTTCAGTTTCATAAACTATGGAGATCTGAAGTCAAGAGTTTCCTATTCAGAGCATCTCAATTCAACCGTCTTTCCTCTGATTTTTAAATATTGAAGAAAAAACGAATCATTGGTAGACTGACTATTAGTTTCAATGATGTTGTTATGAGCCTATATTGTTTTCAATCTTTGAAATATTTTGTAACCATATTTTTCTTACATGATTAGTCCCTGGACAAGCGGAGCTACAACCGACATTTTCATTCCCAGAAGTAATACCTGAGAGTACTGATATACTCTACCTGAATGGGAAACCTGAAGGAAAACTCATTGGAAAGAAGTGGTTTCTTATCGATCGTAATTTTGGCTTTGGTAATTCGAAAACCATTACGAATATTCGATAATGATGTCCAAAACATTTAATTTAACTCCCAATCAAGAGGACTACTACCTTGAATTATATAAATTGGACTAGACATATCACATTACTTATTTAGAACTTTGGCTCCCATTCTCTAGTGGTGAAAATAAGGATTGCTCAAGATTTCACTCAAAATGCCGAAATTCTCAATTGGATGAATTTTTTTTCACTCGAATATGAGGAGGTCGTGCAGATCAGGTCAAGTTGGCGATCTCGCGAGCTTTTTCACGCCCGTTATAAATAAGCTTGTAGAACCTCTACTCTAAAAGATTCCAAATGAGTCTTTGTATGTTTTACGATAAATCTTGTATTTCTTCTTTTTAGTTGAATACAATAATAAGACTTCACTAAATTTGAGAAAACATTGTTCTAATGTAAAATCTTCTGCAATCTTGATCCTCTTTACTAGAAAAATAGGTAGCTAATGTTTTAAATCTTTGGATAAGGTAGAGATCAGCTTTTTGTGGTTCAAGTATGCAATTCAATACTGATAGAATAAATTCTAATTTTTCAATTATTTATTTTTCGATATTGTGTCATACCTCAAGTACATACTGAAATTGTTATTGTCGTTGTTCATTTAGTGTTCGTGGAAGGAAAACAACCAAGAGTTATTCCTGTGAATAATTGTGGTTACACACTGGTACGCGGTGGATATCATTTTGCTGCATATGAGTGCAAAGGTTTTCGCCAGTTCGATATTTTGCATCGGAAGAGAGCCGAATAATAGAAAATTCGGAAAAGGAAATTGATGATGGTTTTGCCCAGAGTTTCAAGTGCTCCTACAGGCTGAAGATATAAACTGCATCTATATTCCGAAAAATCGATTCCGCAAAATATTTCGGCATTCAAATAAGTTTATTCACTGTTATGAATACAAAAAACGAAAATATATTTCCGAAAATGAGAAAGGTGTCAACATTTTCTTTACCCACGACAAACAATCATTCTGAGTGGATTTTAATTTATTATTGTTCTCCGTCCACTCAGAATCCTCAACTGGCAAGAAACAGGGTGAGATGTGTCCTTAGGAGAGTCCAGCGACGCCTTGGCCGTTACCGGGGCTTCCGGTAATGGGCTTTAGGAATTCATGTACGCAAGCCGTGATTGGTAGAATCTTCCTCTCAATATCCGTTGGAATCGTAGTCCCCTCTAGCTGTCGCTATCTCTGGTATCTCTAGCTCGTATTCTAGGGTAGATAAGGACGGGTGAAGTTGGCGCTCCACTCCTCTCTCTCTATCCTAGGAAGAATTGGCCTGGCGAGTTTGTGGTCGCGGCATCGACGGTTGGCGGTCAGCTGTCAGGCCTCGATGTAAATAAACCCTCCCGTTCCA
>WSXT02008127.1:0-14761 GCA_011762715.2 Neuroterus valhalla | reverse complement strand
TTCGAATCCCAGCGGAGCTAGAGAGTCATTTTTTCACAACTTTCAGAAAAACAATATTTAAATAATCAATTATTTAAGTATTGATGAGACCAGTAGACGGAAAAAATTAATATCATAATATTACTGAAGAAGAATAATAAAAAATACTTCAATTGTTATATCTTGTAAATGTGGAAAGGGTTTGAAAATATCTTTGACTGAACAGCAACCATAAAGCAAAAAACGGAAGCGTGTTCCTGCTAAAGATGTTTTGAAACCTAGAATATCATAGGGCGTTAAACAAATAAAGTACATGGTATTACAGCAGCTCTTCGCGTCGATAAGAGTGACAAAAAAATCATTTTACTCAGATTGGAAAGAAAATTCAGAAAATTTGAATCATTCTCTTGAATTGCGTTTCAGTATGAAGGAGTGTAATGTCAATAACAGTAGGAATAACGATTTTGCAACTGCTGCAGAATCTTAAGTGTTTTGCAATAATGGAGAAGGATTTTTCGAGAAGGTTTTTCAAAAACTTGCCTTTTGTAGCAATCTTGGATGATTAGGAAATGGCAAATGTAGAAGATCAACAAAAGTTTACCAAAGGCGTTGTCGCAAAAAAGTTTAAAGATTCTGGGGCAAAGAAATTACTTTTGAATCGGATGGTGGAAATCACATAAAAGAAATATAAAAACATTACATTAATGTGGTCACTTTCATTATTAAAGGATTCATAAGAAACAATAGCCACTTATTCAAAATGTATAATAAAAGGAGATGTTTCAAGTTTCAATCGTGTACAAAACTACCAACGTTTCTGAAGTTTCGCGAAAGTTGCAGTTCGCTTCCTAAGGGCTGACCTGAAACAAAGGTTACAGGTTATAATGTTCTTATGTATACTCTCCATGATGCCTGTGATTGATCGAAAAACCCACCATGGGGACTGATAAAACTCGATTAGCCAATCAAGTCTGTTTTAAGAGAACCTGGAAGGACGGAAAGCCAAATCGCACTAGTATTTCATCTATTACCCCTATTCATGTTCTTAGGATGTTTTGAGATTTCGATTGCTTCTCTGTGCCTTTTTGGAAAAATATTGTTTTTTTCCGCAATAACGGTTGCTTTGTCACATAAAATTGTATGTCCTGTTCCAATATGATGTTGAGATAATGCTGATTGCGTGGAATGTTCTAGCCTGACGGGAAAATATTGTTTGTTTTTGCGATGATGGTTGCTTCGTTAAATACAATACTATGTCTTGTTGCGATATGATGTTCAGCTAATGCTGATTCTATAAACTCCTGAATCCCCAAGAGGTAGCCTTTTGTCTCCGTGATTGGATTTCTTGTAAACTTCATTTCCTTATACTGTATAAGATCTTATGTAAACTAGTACGTCCGAGGAAGGCAATTTTCCGTTTCGTTCAATTTCACTGGTAAACTGAGAATTGTCCGGAGAATTGGGTATTGAAAAAGAAGTGAGCATTGCCAAGACAGTGATGTATCAAACGTATCACACGTGATGTATCAAAGGACTGGATATTGTCGATTGACGTACGTCGTTAACGCAATGCAAAAAAATTCTGATTTGAGTTCGGATTGGTTAGAGACTCTAGTTTCCTGATGTTCCATAAAGACGTTAGCTATTACAGGTCACATAGGAAATCTGTTTGCTATTGCATAGGATTGTTTGTAGAATTGGTTATAGAAAGAGATTAGGTATTGTAAGGACAGTGTTCTATCAAAGGTATTAGATCGTAGGGAAAGTTTGCAAAGGACTTGATTGTTATTGATGTACTGCGAAAGAATCCCGATTTGTGCTCGGAAACTCTTACTTATAGATGTTTCATTAAGATGTTTGCTGTTACAGGTGAGAATAGAGATCCCAGTCCAGCTCCTGAGTTTTTTTCGAAGAATTGGTTATTGTAAGAAAAGCAGGTATTGTTGGGACAGCGTTCTTTTAAAGGTATGAGATGGTAGAGGAAGTCTGAAAAGGACTTAATGATATCGAATAACGTACGTCGTTGACGCACTGCAAAAGAATTTTGATTTGAGCTCGGATTGGTTAAAGACTCTATTTTCCTGATGTTTCATAAAGACGTAAGCTATTACAGGTTAAATAGGAAATCTGTTTGCTATTCCTAAGGATTGTTCGTAGAATTGTTTATTGAAAGAGAATTCGTTATTGCTAGGACAGTGTTCCATGGAAGGTATTAGATCGTAGGGAAAGTTTGAGAGGGACTTGATGATGTCGATTAGCGTGCGTCATTGAAGTACTGAAAAAGAATTGCGATTTGTACTCGGATTTGTTGAAGACTATTTTTTATTGATGTTTCTTAAAGATGTTTGCTATTGCAGGTGAGAATAGAGATCCACGTCCAGCTCCTGAGTTTTGTTTGTAGAATTGGTTATTGTAGATGAAGCAGATATTTTTTGGACAGTGTTCTTTTAAAGGTATGAGATCGTTGGAAAAGTTTGCAAAGGACTTGGTGATGTCGATTAACGTATTGCAAAAGGATTCCAATTTGAGCTCGGATTAGTCAAAGACTCTAGTTTCCTGATGTTCCATAAAGACGTTCGCTATTACAGGTCGAATAGAAAGTCTGTTTGCTATTCCTGAGGATTGTTCGTAGAATTGGTTATTGAAAGAGAAGCAGAAATTGTTGGGACAGTGTTATATCAAAGGTATTAGATCGTACTGAAAGTTTGTAAAGGACTCGATGATATCGATCAACGTAGGTCATTGAAGTCCTGCGAAAGAATTCTGATTTGTGCTCTGAATTGTTGAAGACTCTTGTTTACAAATGTTCCATAAAGATGCTTGCTATTACAGGTAAGAATAGAGATCCCAGCCCAGCTCCTGAATTTTGTTCGTAGAATTGGTTATTGTGAGAGGAGCAGGTATTGTTGGGACAGTCTTCTTGTAAAGGTATGAAATGGAAGGAAAATTCTGCAAAGGGCTTGGTGATATCGAATAACGTACGTCGTTAGCGAACTGCAAAAAATTTCGATTTGAGCTCGGATTGGTTAAAGAATCTAGTTCCCTGATGTTCCATAAAGACGTTAGCTATCACAGGTCAAATAGGAAGTCTGTTTGCTATTCCTGAGGATTGTTCGTAGAATTGTTTATTGAAAGAGAATTCGTTATTGCTAGGACAGTGTTCCATGGAAGGTATTAGATCGTAGGGAAAGTTTGAAAATGACTTGATGATGTCGGTTAACGTACGTCATTGAAGTACTGCATAAGAATTCCGATTTGTGCTCTGGATTGTTGAAGACTCTTGTTTAAAAATGTTCCATAAAGATGCTTGCTATTACAGGTAAGAATAGAGATCCCAGCCCAGCTCCTGAGTTTTGTTCGTAGAATTGGTTATTGTGGGAGGAGCAGGTATTGTTGGGACAGTCTTCTTGTAAAGGTATGAGATGGTAGGAAAATTCTGCAAAGGGCTTGGTGATATCGAATAACGTACGTCGTTAGCGCACTGCAAAAAAATTTCGATTTGAGTTCGGATTGGTTAAAGACTCTAGTTTCCTGATGTTCCATAAAGACGTTAGCTATTACAGGTCAAATAGGAAGTCTGTTTGCTATTCCTGAGGATTGTTCATAGAATTGGTTATTGAAAGAGAATTTGGTATTGTTAGGACAGTGTTCTATGGAAGGTATTAGATCGTAGGGAAAGTTTGCGAAGGACTTAATGATGTCGATTAACGTACGTCATTGAAGTACTGCATGAGAATTCCGATTTGTGCTCGGATTGGTTGAAGACTCTTTTTTGCAGATGTTCCATAAAGATGTTTGCTACAACAGGTGAGAATAGAGATCCCAGCTCCTGATTTTTGTTTGGAGAATTGGTTATTGTAGGAGAAGCAGGTATTTTTTGGAAATGGTTCTTTCAAAGGTATGCGATCGATGGGAAAGTTTGCAAAGGACTTGATGATGCCAATTAACGTACGTCGTTAACATTCTGAAAAAGAATTCTGATTTCCGCTCGGATTGGTTAACCACTCCAGTTCCCTGATGTTCCATAAAGACTTCAGCTATTACAGGTCAAATAGGAAATCTGTTTGCTAATTCTTAGGATTGTTTGTAGAATTAGTTATTGAAAGAGAATTAGTTATTGTTAGGACAGTGTTCTATCAAAGGTATTAGATCGTAGGGAAAGTTTGCAAAGTACTTGATGATGTTGATTGTATCAGGGATTGGTATATTCGTAAAGGAAGATACTACATCGGAACTCACAAGCATGTCTTGAGGTTGACTGTAAACCTGCTTTATCTTTTTGATGAAGTCGCAAGAATCATGGACGTGAGTGATAGAGTTTCCTCTAGAGGGATTTATTTCTTTGGTGAGGAGGCGTGCTAAGTTATTAGTTGTTGCGTTTATTGCGTTTATGATCAATCTGAGCGGAATGTATGGAAATTTATCAATGTATGAAATTTCATAAAGGTACTTAGAAGCTTTCGGGAATTCGTACTAACGTATCTGATGTTTGGTGGGACTGGCGTTATGAATAGACACACAAGCTTATAACGATTCAGCTGCTTAGCTCAGGAATAATTTTCTCCCACAAACACGCCGTAGCCTGCGCCTTATCTGCTCATTTACAGGGGGATGAGTTGGTGATTATTGGATCGCTAACTGCACAGAGTCGTATAATGTTTGACACTACTCACGAGTAAGATAAGTACAAAGAAAGACGAAAAACTGTTGAGACACGACTGGGAGAAAGACAGAAAAACAAATTGGGGATCATGACTTCCACGACCATTCAATCTCCCAGGTTCGTTTTTTCGCAACATAACAAGAATCAATATGGCGTAGCGAAGGAGCACTGTCAAGTAGGTTAGTCTTGGAGGAAAGCAAAGGTATTCCTCCCTGTCTTCTACGCGTATAAAGACAAAGGCAGAGCTATGTTTGCTTTCGTCCATAACTAAACTCTCTGATAGAATGGCGTCGTATCTAAATATGTGTGCTTCTTCTTCGTAGTTTCATAAATAAACCTTAGTAAATGATGAAGACAAAGAAAGTCCTGTTTAGTTGAAGCCGGCGCAAGCTAAAATAGAGTATCCGGAGAAGCCAGAAGTAGAAAAATTATACCGTTAAAAGTTTAATGAATATTCATTCCATTGTAGGCAAGACTGGAAAATCGAATGAGACAAAAAAAATTGCAGGGGGTGTAAAGGATAATATTGGACAGTATTTTCAAGATTGCATGTAGAGTCTGCGGTACCGCGACTGAAGGAAGAAAGACTAGGGTTGTTTAGTGGAATGATGAAATCTGCTTGGCTATCAACGAGAACAAGGAAGCGTACTCGAGAGCGTTGAATTTCACAGGAGTAACCAATGAAGATAAAACCAGGCTAATTCAATCAGTAGGGTGTATCTGAAGAAGGTGAAAAACAATATGTATATTTTTTTTAAGGAACTGTCGCGCCTTGAATAATAACAACGTTGATACAGAAGATGATATATTAAACAACCGGGTCGTTGATGGCTATAGAGGAGAAAATGTTGACATTAAACCTGTAATGAAGAAACTGAAGAATGGTTAGGCTAATGGTTCAGATAGAAATACTGCTGAAATGCCTAAGAGCAGTTGCGGATACTTGCTTGCTCGGCTAAGTGAATCATTGAATATGTGTGCTGTGAACGATGAAGTTTCGAATGATTGGAATAAGGCCATTGTCGTCCCAATATACACGGGACAGGATGATAAAGGCGACTGTTCTAATTATAGAGCAACTAGCCTACTCGATATCATGGGAAAAGTTTGACCGTAAACAAAGAAGTTTGTTGTGCTTTTGTTGTTCTGGTACAGACTAACTAATGAGTGGTTTTCCAAAGGATAAGATCCACCATTTTAGTTGAAACATCATCTCTTCGATTGGAAATGTATTTCTTATGGGTGTAAATCCATAAATTTGGTTGAAAATCCATAAAAAGCGGCTGCGTTTGGAAGTTTCGGATTTCTGCAGTTACCTACTCCCCTGAACAAATGATCCATCAAATGCAATTGTTTTAGATAAATATCTAGCTGTAGACGGTAAGGTTCTTGGTATTGAAAACCCCCACAGAATTTATTATTACTCTTGACATTACCATTATTTTTATTATTTTTATTAATGCATCGAAATTTCATTGAGTTGAGAATATAAACATAACATTAATTTTCCCTTATCCTTTTTAAACTCATTTTTCGATATAAGAAATTGATTCTTGAACAACGAGCAAGCGGATAATAACCAAAATTAATTGAATGACTCGACATGCGTGACAAAAAGAAACATCACTTCCGGTGAGGCGATCAAGAAATCTGGAAAATGTGTTTACAGTGATGCCACGAGCGTTAATGAAATAATGCAGTCACGGTGTCCCAAACACTCGAGAACATTAGGGGTGACTTTAGGGGTGGATGATGGGGTGTCGAAGTGAAACGCAGGGCCGACTCTAGTGAATTGGCTCCCCTGGGCTATTATACTCTCCCCCTCCCTAGCCTCCCTTTTTCCAATTCTGTTGGAAAAGTAAAATTGAAATGTTTATTGAATATAAATGAATACAGAAACTATTGAATTGATTCACCAGAATTAAACTGGTTTTTTCTCCCAAATGCTCCTTACTGAATTTTGATGAGGACATAGAAACATAATTGATTTTTTACCAAAAAGAAAATTTCTAACCAAAAAAGATTAATTTTCAATGAAGCAGTTGCCTCTTGATTCTTAACTTAAGAAGATGAAATTTTTACCAAATATGATTTTTGATTCCAGAAAAGAAAGAAATTTGGACAAAAATTGATTTCCAAGCTAAAAGACAAAATTCACTGCAAAAAAATTCATTTTCAACGAGGTACTTAAATTTTGAACGAAAAACGTTGGAAATTGAAACACAAAAGAGCTCGATTTGCAATAAAAAACAATTGAATTTCTCAAAAAGAAAAAAATAGAATTCTCAATTGGAAAATTCAAACCTAGACCAAAACAAATTATTATTTGAAAAACTAAAACGACGAATTCAACTAAAAATAGAAAAGTTGAATGTTCAGATAACAAATTATTTCTAAGCGAAAAAAAACTTTACTTTTTGCAACAACTTTAATGCAGAATTTAAAAAAATCAAAACGGTGACAAAATTGTAATTTTTAACCAGACAGATGGATTTTTAACAAAAGTTATTATTCTTTAGAGGAACAAGAGTTGATTATCAATATCTTTGTGCAATTTTCACTAATTTTGTTGCAAAGGAAAAGGGATTTATCTTTTTGAGTTTGAATTTCAACTATTTATGTGGGAAATTTGAGAATGTAGTTAAATTTTTTTTTTAAATTTACCTTTGTAACTGAAAAATTCAAGGAGTGGACTTTGCAGCTTGAAAAATTAATTTTCAAGAAATAAAAACTCTTTTTCGACGAAATAATTCAGTTTAAAACTGACAAATTCGATTTTTACCCAGAATAATAAATCTTCAAAGAAACAACCATTAATTTTTGATAAGTTAGTGCAATTTTGTAATCAAGCTGTTGAATTACCTATAAAAAATTTGTTTTTAGAAAAAAATTCAATAAATAATATTTGAGAAGAAAAAATTGCTCAGTCCTCAATTAGTACAGCCAATCTGTCACAAGAAAGGCCGTTTTTGGAAAAAAACACAATAAAACTTTTTTTGCGGAAATCGCTAGAAAAATTTTCCTTATTGGGTCGACATGGTGCAATGAGAAGTTAAATTAATAGATGGCGCTAAAGTACCAAAAAAAGCATAATAACAATTTATGATGATTAAAAATAATTTGAAGGTCCCACTTACAAGAAATTTTTTATGCATTCTGAAGTGATGATTTATTATGTACCCACACTAACGTCGCCCCCGTCGGAAACAATGGGAAATCTACGGTGACAGGTTTGTCACGCTATAACTCGTGAACGGTAAATCGGACAAGAAAAGTTTTGATATAAATTTTGTAGGTTTTTCTTGAGGCAAACAACTATTTAATTGACAACTCTTCGATAGAAAATTTCTGTTCTGTGGAAGAAGCGAGAAAACACTTTTTTTCTACTTTAGCGCCATCTATTAATTGAACTTCTCATCGCACAATGTCAATCCAATGAAGAAAGTTGCAGAAAGCACTGCCCCCAACATTTTTTGTCCTTACAATTTTCCAAAAACCTACCATTTCCGAGATACATCAAATCCAAAAGCTTTTCGAGTTTTCTCAAAAACCCGACCCTGAACGATCCCGCTTTTTTCAGGTTAAGCTTTTTGAATGCTCTTCTGCAAAAAAATGTTTTATGGTATTTTTTCGACAAAAATTGAGAGATTGGCTGTACTCAATCAGAAAAGTTTAAAAATTTGGTTGGAGATTCACTTTTTTTCTTTTTTTGCAGAAGATTTATTATTTGAATTAAAAATCTCTAGCTTTGATATAGTTTTGGAATATTTCGTTGAGAATTTGGTTTTGTTAGTTTGGGTTTGAAAGTAATTTTTTCAAAAATAAAATTCAACTGTTTATCTGAAAGTCCACTTGCTCTGAAAGAGAATCCAACTATTTTGTTGAAGAACAAACTTTTTTGTTGAAAGTTTGTCCCACTGGTTTGCAAATTCATCGCCATAGGGAGAAATCTTATCACTTTTGTTAAAAATTAAATCCTTTTTACAATTTTTGACCTTTTTGCGTTCAAATTGAACTATTTTAGTGGGAAATTTGAATAAGTGAAAAAAGCTAAATTTTTTTAATGAATAAATTAACTTCTTGAATGGAAATTCTCTTTTTCAATTGAAGATTTGATGTTTTGTACAAAATTCAATTCGTTTGTTTGAAATCCGCTGAAACATAATAATTAATCTCTTCGGTTAAAAATAGAAATATTTTGTCAAAAATTCCTTTTTTTTTGTTCAAGAAAATGGATTGTCCTGGTTGGAAATTAATGTTTATTAGTTAAGAATTCAATTTCTCTTTCGAAAGTTGATTTTTTATTTTGGAAATTCACTTTTTTTTTTTGGAGATTCATCATTTCGATGAAAAATCCCTATCTTCGGTTGAAAATTCTACTGATTCGTTCTAAAGACTTTTTTTTGCTGTCAACCTAATCGGGTTTGGAAAAAAATTTGAGTACCTGACTTTCAATATTTATAATAGGAGATTTTACTTCTCGGTAAAAAATTATCTTTTTTCGATCAAAGGGGATTTGACATTTAAGTTGAAAACAAAGTAGGTTTGCTAAACATTTCACTTATTTTGATAGGAAATTTTCATCCCTTGTTAAAAATAATTGCATTTAGTTGAAAATTCAATTATTTGGTGAATTTGCAATTACTTTGTCATCTTTGAATAACAATCTAAATATTTTGTTACAAGTTTGCAAATTTGGATAGGACATCGCGCTCTCTTGTTGAAAATAATTTTATTTACAAATTTTCATTAGTTCAAATCACTAAAAAGAATAATAGTACAGAATAATAGTACTTTCTTTATATAATTTGTTTTGAATGAGATTATTAACAATTATGTGTTGACAAATTTTCTACAATTAGACTTACTGATAAGATAGTTTATCCAGAATAAAAAGAAGAAACGATTCTTCTTTGCCCATAAATGCCGGTAATAAGCATTAGTTTTGCATGATTGAACAAAAATTATTAACAAAAATTGTTCGCAAATTTTCTGTTAATAACATTACTGAAAAGATAGTGTGTACAGAATAAGAAGAAGAAACGATTTTTTTACAAAAATATCGATAATATTAATTTGTTTTTATGATTTGCAGGAAAAGTTATAAATAAATATCAATTGACATATTTTCTTCGGCTTGAAATCATTGACAATTTAAATTGTAGAGATAAAGAAGAAAGGACAATACTTTCTTACCCATAAATGCGGATAATAGGCACTTGTTTATATAATTTGTTGAAAAAAATTATAAACAAATGTCGGTTGACAATTTTTCTTCAATTAAAATCACTTGCAAGATGGTTTGTACATAAAAAGAAGAAAAAAATATTCTTCTTTGCCCATAAATGCCAATAAAACTCATTTGTTCATACAATTTGTTGAATAAAACTATAAACAAATATCGTTTGACAAATTTTCTTCAATTAGAATCACTAAAGAGATAGTTTGTACGAAATGAAAAGAAGAAATGAACTTTTTCCCATAAATGCTGGTAACAAGCATTTGTTTTGTATAATTAAAAAAAAATTATAAAAAAATATCGGTTTACAATTTGTCTGTCATTAATAATACTGAAATGATACTGCATACAGTATAAGAAGAAAAAACAATTTTTCTCCCGAAAATGCTGATGATATTCATTTGTTCCTATGGTTTGTAGAAAAAAATTATAAACAATTATCAATTGACAAATTTTTTAAACTTGAAATCACTGAAAAGATAGTTTGTACAGAATAATAAGAAAAGATATTCTTTTTTGCCCATGAATGCTGATAATAGGCATTTGTTTATATAATTTGTTTGGAAAACATAAGAAAATGTCAAGTGACAAATGTTCGTGATCAAGTGCCATTTTTATTGGTGAGGCAAGCCGTTTTAACGCATAATTACACTTTTAATAATTACACACCGTCCAAATTGCCAATTTTTTTCTTTTTCTATTAACATAAAAGTCTAAACTAACACAAATTAAAAAATCGGCCCTCATAATTTTTTTCAAAATGATACGCTGAATTATTCCAAACAAAAAAAAATCCAAAACGGGTAATGGATTACGATATACGAATTATTTTGAGCCCGGTTTTATTATTTTACCCCACTGTGAACCGATACGGCCCTGATTAGTGGTGGGGGGAAGACGAAGCAGTGAGGTCAAACAATAGAAATTCAAAAACAGCAAAAAAGTTTCAAAGATGCCATTTCGTGTCAGTTTATACAATTTGTGCTTATGTGGATATCTGGAGAAACAAAAATCTCGATAAGATTCATGAAAAATACAGATGGTTTGTTAATTATTAAACAAAACTTATGAAAAAATGCATGAGTTTGTCATTTTTAGATAAATTTTGTCCCTTTTTTTTCCCTTTTCACAAATGCAGAAGTTTGTCATTTTTAGATAGATTTTTTCCCTTTTCCCAACAAAAAAGAACAAAAAATATTTTGCATATAACTTTTCTGTGCGATTCTTTGATTTCAGACAATTAGTGTTATTTGTTCGAACAAAATCAATTAACAAATGCATAATATTGTAATTTTTAAGTATAAGGAATTTGCTTTCTTTTAATAAACTTCAGGTAAGTTGGAAATACCTCATGATGTGGTCCTTGGTTTTAAAAACAATCATTTCTATTTATTCAAACAAATTGAATGAACAAATGCATCAATCCATCATTTTTAGATAGATTTTTTCCGTTTTTCCAACAAAAAGAACAACAAATATGTCTCTTATAGCTTCTCTGTGCGATTCTTCGATTCTGGAGAATAAGTGTTATTTGTTTAAACAAAATTAATAACAAATGCATAATATCGGCATCTTTCAGTATAAGGATGTTTTTTCACAACTACAGGTTTTTTGAAAATATCTCTTGATATGATCCTTGCTTATGAAAAACAATATGTTTCATTTGTTTAGGAAAATTAAATGAACAAATTCACTGCTCTGCCATTTTTGAATAAATAGATTTCGTTTTTTCAGAGGAATAAATTCCTGATGTGTTGATTGTAGCTCTTTATATTTATTTTTCGTTACTACAAAACAATAAGTAATTGTTGTAAAAAAATGTGATAAAAAATGCGGATTTCAGGAATTTGGTGTTACCATTGAAAAATGACCTCAAAGTAAATTGTTTATTCAAGTTTTTGAAAAAAAATAAATTGTTGTCTAGCAGCAAAATACCACAGTGAAGGCAAATCGGTCATACACATCCAATAAATTGTGTTAATGAAACTAAATTTATCTACTGAAACATGGCCAAATTCCGCATTCCTTTATTACATTTTTTAACAACAATGACTAATTGTTTGGTAATATTAAAAAGGAACTATGTGGGGCTACAAGCAAGATATCAGCAATTTATTCCACTGAAAGAACGAAATCTTGATGTTGAAAAATGGGAGAAAAGTTGGTTTTTTCATTCAATTTGTTTCAAACAAATTAAAAAATTGTTTTTCATAACCAAAGATCATATCAGGAGATATGTTGAACATACCCAAAGCTGATAAAAAAACCGAATTCCTTATACTGGAAGATGACAATGTTATTCATTTGTTCATAAAATTTGTGTAAACAAAAAGAAATTATTGTTTTTTATAACCAAGAATCATATCAAGAGGTATTTTTAACATACTTCAAGTTGATTAAAAATGAGTGCCTGATAGTGAAAAGTGACAATATCATGCATTTCTTAATTAATTTTGTTTAAACGAATGACACCAATTGTTTGAAATCGAAGAGTCGCACAAAAAAGCTACAAGAAAAAAAATTTGTTGTTCATTTTTGTTGAAAAAATGGAACAAATCATCCTGAAAATGACGATCTCATGCATTTGTTCATTTAGTTTGGTGAAACAAATAGAAATGATTGTTTTTTATGATCAAGAATCATATCAAGAGGAATTTTCAACATACTTTAGGTTGACTAAAAAACAAAGTCCTCATTCTAAAAAATGACAATATCATGCATTTGTGAAATAATTTTGTTTAAATGAATTACACCAATTGCTTGAAATCGAAGAGTCGCACAGAAAAGCTGCAAGAAAAACACTTGTTGTTGTTTTTTGTTAAAAAAACGGAACAAATCTATCTGAAAATTACGAATTCATGTATTTGTTCATTCAATTTCTTAACAAAATATAAATTATTGTTTTGTGTAGCCAAGGATGATATCAAGAGGTGCTTTTAACACACTTGAAGTTGATAAAAGAAAAACGAATGCTTCATACTGAAAGATGACAATATTATGCATTTGTTAAATAATTTTGTGTAGACCAATAACACTTATTTTCTGAAATTGAAGAATCGGACAGAAAAACTATAAGAAAAATATTTATTGTCCTTTTATGTTGAAAGACCTGGAGAAATCTATCTGAACATGACAAGAATTATGCATTTCTTCATTAGTTTTGTTTGAATAATTAAAAATCATCTCTAATGTTTTTTAAGTCGTTTTGAAATTTGTTTTTCTCCAGATTTCCACATGAAAATGGACATTAAAAGTAGCTATATATCATCTTTGCTAAAATTAAACTTTTGTTCATTAATTTGTTTATAATAATATTACATAATTTTTTGAGCATCTTATGCTGCTGGGCATTATCCAAGACAAGATATCCCACTAATTCTGTGTACTTTAGCATTAATTGAACAAATTCCCAAGAAATGGCATCTCAGAAACTTTTACATTCTCATCAGAGAAAGTGTTAGATTTGTGTAAAATTTGACCCCCTCCGTTTTTGTCAAATGTCCACATTTTGAGACCCCCTGAACCCAAGAAACACGTTTTTACGAATGTGTCTGTCTGTATGTATGTCTGTATGTCTGTATGTCTGTCTGTGAGCACGATAACTTTCGAAAAAACTAATCGATTTGATTGGCCTTTGATACACTCTTTCGGTGTCAGAAACTGAAGGTCAAGTTCATTAGCCAGCTTTTTCGGATCGAAAATAGAAGAAGGGGAGAATTTTGAAAAATTTTGAGACCATTTTTTTCAAGATCCGATGATTGTAAGTATAGCTTCCTGTAGTGAGTCATAAGTCGAACAATTTATTCTCCTTATGTTTTTTGATCACAACAAAATTTTCAGAGTTATGGCATTTTCAAAATTCGAAAATGTAAACAAAAATGAGAATTTTTATCTAAACAACGAAAGATATGGAAAAAAAGTACAGATGAAAAAATGCCTCTTTTTAGAAGCCCTATAAGATGAACTGCGCAAGTTCTAGAATTTTCTCGAAAAATCGAAAATTTCAATTTTGATCGCTCATAAAATAATTTAAAATAATCTGTGAACTCGATAAATTTTGAAAGAATGGTGATATTCGATCGTGCTTTGACACCCATTTTGAGGGGCCAAAAATACAAAACTTGTTCGTTAACCAGCTGCTTTGGATCGAAAATAAAAGAGGGGGAGCATTTCGAAAAAATTTTTGGACTTTTTTTTCAAAGATTCAAAAATTCTAAGGACGGTTTCTTGTGGAAGGTAAAAAATGAAACAATTTATCCTAATGACTTTTTTTGATTGAAGCAAAATTGTCAGAGTTATGGCATTTTCAAAATCCAAAAATATGAAAGAAAATGAAAATTTTCAGCCAAATAACGCATAAAAAAGAAAGTCAGAGAGCAGAAATGTTTCTTTTTGGGAGCCCTACAAGATCGTAAATATGACTTTTTGAATTTTCTCAAAAAATCGAAAATTCCCATTTTGATCGCACAAAAAAAGAAAAGAAAAACAGTCTGTGAACTCGATGACTTTCGAGAAAATGATCATATTCGATCGTGCTTTGGCAGCCATTTTGAGGGACCAAAAATACAAATCGAGTTCGTTAACCATCTGTTTTGGATCAAAAAAAGGAGAGAGGGAGCATTTCGACAATTTTTTTAATATTAATTTTCAAAGATTGAAAAATTGTAAGTACGGTTTCTTGTGGTAGGTAAAAAGTGAAACAATTCATACTCATGATTTTTTTAATAAAAACAAAATTGTCAGAGTTGTGGCATTTCCAAGATTCGAAAATATATGAAAAAGATATGAAAAAAAGTTTGGAAAAAACAAAATGTTTCTTTTTGGGAGCCCTCCAGGATAATCTTTACAACTTTTCGAGTTTATCGAAAAAAAGAAAAATA
>WSXT02008096.1:0-14763 GCA_011762715.2 Neuroterus valhalla | reverse complement strand
CTTTCTTTTTATTCATGTGTTATTTGGCTAAAAATTCTCATTTTGATTTCTATTTCTGAATTTTGAAAATGACACAATTCTGACAATTTTGATTTTATAAAAAAAATCATTTGGATAAATTGTTTCACTTTTTACGTACTACAAGGAGACATACTTCCAATTTTTGAGTCTTGGAAAAAAAGGCCAAACAAATTATCAAAATTCTCCCCCTCTTCTTTTTTTGACCCAAATAGCTGGTTAATGAACTCGAGTTGTCTCTTTGGTCCTTCGAAATGGCTACCAAAGCACGATCGAATTGTGATCACTATTTCGAAAGTTATCGAGTTCACAAAATATTTTTGATTATTTATTGTGCAATCAAATTTGGAATTTTCGATTTTTTGCGAAAATTCGAAAAGTTGTATTGACGATCTTGTAGGGCTCCCAAAAAGAAACATTTCTTCTCTCTGACTTTCTTTTCAACCTTGCGTTATTTGGCTAAAAATTTCCATTTTCTTTTATATTTTTAATTTTGAAATTACCACCACTCTGACAATTTTGTTTTTATAAAAAAAAATAATTCGGATAAATTGTTTCACTTTTTACGTACTTTAAGAAACCATACCTGCAATTTAAAAGTCTTAGAAAAGAAGTCCAAAAAAATGTTCAAAATGCTACCCCTCTTTCATTTTTCATCCAAAATATCTGGCTAAGGAACTCATTCTTTCTTTTTCACCAATCAACAAGTGTGTCAAAGGACGATTTGATCCGTCCATTTTTCCGTGAGTTATCGTGTTTACGGACGGACGGACGTACAGACCAAGAGACAGACACCATCGCCGAAACTTGATTTTCGGTTTCAGGGGGTCTCGAAACGTGGAGATCCGTTGAAAATTCAAGATGTGAAATTCCAGACGATTCTAATACTTTCTCAATCATAAATGATGAGAATGTAAAAAATTAAAATCCTTCCTCTCATAAAGTATAGACATATTAAATTTTTTTTTGATCAGACAAAAGGAACGTGACATTCTCTTAATCAGATGATAAGATAAGATACGATGGTAAGCTAGATTTTGATAACTTCTTCATCACTAGGCGCAATAAAAACTTGCACTTTTTCGAAGCAAGTCGCATAACCTGACTTGCATCCTAAACAAAGCACTCATATCCCATTATTGCCCCTGATTCGAAAAACCTTGAGGACAATGAAGTCTCAGAATATCAACATTTTATTTTCAAGCACAAAAAAGTCTGATAATTCCGTTTATGTACCTAAAAAAAATTAAGAATTAACATTGTTGACACTTTCCACATGTATTTTATGAACTGTCGGCCTAAAAGTACAGCCAGCGCCGTTACTCGGATGCGGTCAACATTTCCGTCACTTTTAGTTTTGTCTGTCACCTGTCTGGTACAATGCTACACGAGGCCCAGTGGCAGCCATGCTGGTTAGTTCGCTAGATGGCCGCCAGGTCTCGCAATGCAAGTTCAAATTCCCAAATTGAAAATTTATCTATTTTGTTGAAAGTTTATTTCTTTTATCGAAAATTCAAAAAATTTTTGGAAATACATCTTCGTATGTTGAAAATTGAACTACTGGATTACGAGTTGAACTATTCTGTTTGAAATGTAATTTTTTCTCACATTCAGATGTTCTAATGGAAATTCGTCCTTTGCGATCTAAAATTCACCATTAATAGTAGGAAAGTCATATTTCTAATTTGTAAATTTATCTTTTTCGATTAGAAATGATTTTTTTTTGGATAGAAATTTATATCGTCGGTTTTAAATTTAACATTCTCCTAAAATATTTGTATTTTTGTAGACAATTCGATAATTAGATTGAAACTGTTAATGTTTGTGTTTGAATATTATTTTTTTCAAAATGGTACTATTTTTTGAAAAATCTAACTATTATGTTAAAATATTTGTTTTCGGTCCAAAATTCACATTTGGCCGTAATTTATATTAATATAGATATGAAATAAAAAAATCAGCCTAAAAATGTTGTATTTCGCGAATTTTTTTATTTGCTCGACTCATCATCATTGTATAGGAATTAATGCGAATTACTGCAGACAACTGACAGAGTGAATGGCCCCAGCCAGAAAATCATGACCCTTGATTAATTTTTGTTTGTTTTAACAGCAAGATAAATAACTACATTGCATTCTGCATTGAAAGATTACTCTGAGAGGTGAAGCATTCGATTGTAACCCCACTTCGAAATATTTCGACGTATCAATTCAATTTCTTTTTTGCTCGGAGAACCAGTTGCAACGAACCATTCGTCGTGTTCAGATTTACTTACTTACTTGGGTATAAAATGAAAAAAAGTGCAGTTTTTGTCTGTATTATAGAATTAAAAAATTTTTGTATTCTGTGAATGGTATCAACTAATGTGTTTCTATAAAAGTGATGATCATGGTGGAAATCAAGCTATTTATTTGAAGATTTATCTACTTGGTAGAAACTAACTTTATTTATAATAACATTTTGTATGGTTTTAGCATTTTTTTCTATTTTTATTATTTTATTATATTTATTTTTTATTATATTTTATCATATTTGTTATATTATCTATATTATTATATTTATTATTCATTATTATTATTATTTATTGAATTGAAGGCATGTGAATGTATGCCACGTGACCAATTTGCATAGTTTATATTTGGTTCCAGTAGTGCAATTTTATTCATTTCTAATTCAGATTGTAACTAAGAACAGGGTGTTAGAGCCCTAGCTGGAATGGAATTTATGAAATAGCATTTTTCAAACAAAATTATGAACCCAGAATGGACCAGACAGTCGTGCTGTTTTACATTCTTAACCATTTCCTAAAATTTTAGCACAATATTTACTTTTTTCGAATTACAAAGTCGCCGAATATAATAACATGCAATAATTGGTCACGCGACAGACTTTCATATGCCCTAGTTTGAGCCCAAACTGCATGCCAAACTGTTTCGTGCATTATCCTTCTTATTGACTTCAGAATTCAACAACTTTGTATTATATTCATATTTTTTGTAGAGCACTAATCTGCTTAATAGTTAATCTACCTATTTCGGTGCAAAACTTGAACTATTTGACTGAAAATTCATCTTTTGTTGGTAATTTTTTCTGTTGGTAATTCAACTACTTTGTTAAAAATTGAACTGTTTTGTTCAAAACTGATTTTTGCAATATCAACTTACTTGGATGAAAAATCGACTCTTTTTTTGAAGTCGATTATCATTTAGTTAAAAAAATGATTTCATCTCAAAATTGATCTATTCGACTCTTCGGTTGGAAATTCATTCTCTAAACTATTCTGTCGAACATTAATGTATTTTGTTAAAACTGCTTCCTTTCGAGAGTACATTTTTTATAAATAAAAAATTATATTTTGTAATAAAAATTCCACTATCGATTTGAAAATTCATTTTTTTTAAACAGTATCACTTATTCTTTCGGAGATTTGTCCTTTTGGATAAAAAGTGAACCATTTTTTGTTTAAAATCATTTTTGTTGTTTGAAATTTAATCCGCTGACTTCAAATTCAACTTTCTTCCGGGAAATTGGTATTTTTTGCTAGAAAATTCTACTATTGGATTGAATATGCAATTGTTTATTGTTCAATATTATTTGTTTGAAAATTCAACAATCTAGTAGCAAATGCATCACCGTGTGTTGAAAATCAAACTACTGGGTAAGTAATTGAATTGTTTTTTTTTGAAATATTATTATTTTATTAAAAAATTCAATTATTTTGTTATAATCATTATTTTTGCGCAAAAATCCATATTCCTTCCTTGAAAATTCATCTTCCTTGGTTGAAACTGAACTGCTTTTATCAAACATCGTTTTTTCTTATTCAAAGTTGATCTTTTGTGATTCTAACGTTTTTTTCTTCTTTCAAAATGAAAATTCTTTTAACAAAATTTTTTTTGCAATAAAAATTCCACTATCGATTGAAAGATGTATTTTGTAAATCAAAATTAACTTTTTTTTGGAAGATTCGTCCTTTCGGATTTAAAATTCATCTTTTTTCGTATAGAACCATTTTTATTGTTTAGAATCCAATCCGTGAATCTCAAATTCAAATTCCGGGCAGTTGGTCCTTTTTCCTAGAAAATTCTACTATTGGATTGAATATGCAACTGTTTTTAGTTGAATATTATTTATCTGAAAATTAAACTATTCGGTTGCAAATTACACTATTTTTTTTTTGAAAATTCAATTATTCTGTTAAAATCATCTTTATTGTTAAAAAATTATTATTTCTTTGTTGAAAATTCATCTTCCCTGATTAAAACTAAACTGCTTTTATAAAAAATCGTTTTTTCTTATTCAAAATGGATATTCTTTCAACAAAATTTTTCTTGTATCGAAAATTCCACTATTCATTAAATTCGTCTGATTCAAATTTAACTGTTTTCTAAAAAATTCTATTTTTCGTCAAGAAGTTTGACTATTGGTCTGAAAATCCTCTTATGTTGAAAATCAAACTATCAGGTAACAAATTGAACAACTTTGTTTAAAATCATCTTTCTCGGTCGAATATGCATATTTTCTTGTTAGAAATTCATCTTTGAAATTTTTTATAGTATAAACGCAATTTCCTGTTTGCTCGAAAAATAAGTTGCAAGATTGAATAAGGTCACTTTTTTGCTGTAAATGAGAATCTTACATAATAATAATTATGCTAGCATGCAAGTGCAATGATCGGGGTGAAACAGGTTTTCCGACTCATAGCCCTGACATACTGAAGTATTAATGCAAACTCAAAGTCTAGAGCATTCATTCTGTTATGTGTTTTGAATTTTTCACGAGTGAGGAAAATAAAATATAGTTACAGTTTAGAAATATTTATTATTTAGGAAAATGAAAATATTATAACTTCTAGAAGATTTTTTTCCAAAAATAATACGTGGCATACTGAGAATTTTACCCGGTACATATTTTTAACCGAGTGGTTAAATTTCCAACCAAAAAGTTGAATATCCAACCCCAAAACACAAATTTTCAATCAAAAAGAATAGCTTCCTAAAAAATGTGGTTGAATTTTCAACAAAATGATAAAATCAAAGAAAAATTAAAAATCAATGAAAAAGGTAATAATTAATATTTCAACAAATATCTAAATATTCATTGAAAAATTGCCCAATCAAACCAGAATAGACTTATTTTCATCATAATAGTTCAATTTTCAACGAGAAAAGATTAATTTCTGCCGAAAAGTTGCATTTTATACTAAAATAATTTAATTTTTATTCCCAAAGACTAATTTTCAATAAAAAAAGAATGACTTTCCGACAAATGTGGTTGGATTTTCAACAAAATAATAAAATTGCAAAGAAAAAAAATAAATTCTTCACCAAAAGGTTGAATTTTATTTTAAAAAAGATGAAATTTCGATGGGAATAAACAAATTCTCGATAAACATGTAAAAGTTGATATTCCGACCCAAAAATATTCAATTTTTTAACAGGAAATAATTCACTTGAACCAAAATAGACGAATTTTTATGTAGGTAAATAGTTGAATTCTAAAAATAAACAGATTGATTTTCATTCGAACAGTTGCATTTCAGGCTTAAATAGTTGAATTCCCAAACACGAAAAAAACCAATTTCTAATGTAAAATCATGAATTTCTCACAAATGTGGTTGAATTTTTGAAAAAATAAATAAATTTTCGATACAAAAGATGGATTTTTAACCAAACGGTTGCATTTTTAACGAAAGGAGTAAAAGTTGAAAAATGTAAAATGTAATATTTGATACATTAACCAGAAGATATGCAAATTTCGAACAAAAAATAGTTTCGTTTAACAAAAACAGACAAATTTTCAACACAATTGTTAGATCCTCAACGAAAATAGATAGTTGAATTTCTAAATTGTTAAATTACACCGGCACACAAAAAAAAAAGTTCTCTGTACACCGGACCAGACCTATCTACGGGCATGTTTCTCGACCCGCTGAATCCGAATTTCAAGTCAGTTTAGGCCGTACACCCTCCAATTTCGAATAATTTGCAAAAAACCGTAAGAAATAGCGAAAATTGGATGTTTTAGTAATAAAAATAATTTTTGGATCTAGGGCAAGCATAATTTCTATGTATTTTGAACCGGTGAAAACTAATTTCAAGTGCACTTAGATCATAAGCCGTTTTGAATACAAGAAAATTGTAAAAAACCCACGAAAATTGTATGAAACCCATAAAAATGGCAAAAATCACAAAAAATGTGATTATCTTGATGAAAAAAGCTTCGTAGACTCGGATGGAAGGAGATTTTCATGTAATTCAATCTGCATAATCCAAATCTGCAATGTATTTGGCTTATATTCTCTCAAACACTCAAAAAATGGCATAAAACCGATAAAATAGCAACAAACGTAGGTGGAGTTCCAAAGAGCGCTTGCCTTCGAATAATTTGAAACTCTGTATATCTATGCATTCTGACGCGCTGATCACGAAAATGATAGTGAAAATACCCCCAAATTTGATTTTTATGGTAAAACCATGAAAAACCCACAAAAATCATGTTTCTCTACGTTCATCTGAGCAAATAGTGAAAATTTATAAAAAAAACTTCAGTTGAAAGTTGTAGATCCTTCAAAAATACGCATTTTATGTTTAATATGTTTTCACCAAGCGCTTAGCGGTTTTCGAGAAAATGAGGAAAAATGTTGGTACGAAGTGCAGAGTTTTTTTCCTATTTCATCGGTTTTATCGAAAACCGTCAGCCACTTGGTGAGAACATATGGAACATCAAATATGTATTTTTGAAGGATCTACAACTTTTATTTGAAGCTTTTTTATAAATTTTCACTATTTGCTGCGATGAACGTAAAAACCGTTGTTTTTGTGAGTTTTTCATGGTTTTCACCATGAAAATCAAATTTGCGGGTATTTTCACTATCATTTTCGTGATCAGCGCGTCCAAATGCATAGATATACAGAGTTTCAAAGTATTCGAAGGTAAGCGCTCTTTGGAACTCCACCTACGTTTGTTGCTATTTTTTCGGTTTTATGCCATTTTTTGAGTGTTTGAGGAGATATAAGTCAAATACATTGCAGATTCGGATTAGGCAGATTAAATTACATGAAAATCTCCTTTGATTCGAGTCTACAAAACGTTTTTTATCAAGATAATCCCATTTTTTTTGCGAGTTTTGCAATTTTTATGGGTTTTATACATTTCTCGTGGCTTTTTTACAATTTTTTTGGATTCGAAACGGCTTATGATCCAAGTGCACTTGAAATTAGTATTCACCGGTTCAAAATACATAGAAATTATGCTTGCCCTAGATCCAAAAATTATTTTTATTACTAAAACATCCAATTTTCGCTATTTCTTACGGGTTTTTGCAATTTATTCGGAATTGGAGGTTGTACGGCCTAAACTGACATGAAATTCGGATTCAGCGGACAAAAAACTTGACCGTAGATAGGTCTGGTACGGTGCACAGAGAACTTTTCTATTTTTGTGTGCCGGTGTTATCAACCGAACTTTTGATCTCAACCAAATAGTTGGATTTTCAACTAAAACCGATAAATTTCCAATCTGAATTGATAGTCAAAATTTTTGAAGACAAAAATTAGTTATATAAGTACTTCAATTTTAAAAAGTTGCAACAGAGTTGCATTTCTAATCCACAAAGACAAATTTCTACCAGAAAAATTAATTTAAAAAAAATAATTTTCAAGGACAAGGTCTTTTTTTAACCGAATAGTAGAATTTTATGCCAGATTAGTTTGATTCTTGCAAACAAGTTAAAACAAAGAGGATAATTTAAAAAAATATTTGGCTGAAGTTCCCAAAAAATAATAAACAGTCCTTGGAAAATGTAATAGTGGATACTTCAACCAAAAAATATTCAAACTTTGAATGAGAAAAGTTCAATCG
Organism: Neuroterus valhalla; assembly: GCA_011762715.2. NCBI lineage: Eukaryota > Metazoa > Arthropoda > Insecta > Hymenoptera > Cynipidae > Neuroterus > Neuroterus valhalla. The sequence continues at coordinate 6,882 of WSXT02008096.1, read as the reverse complement.
AGTAAAAAATCATGATTTTCTAATAAGTTTGGTTGAATTTCGAACATGATAATGAATATGAAAAAGAGAAGATCAATTTTCAATCAAATAGTTGCATATTTTACCAAGGAAGATGAAATTTCTATGAAAAATACGTGTTTTTAATGAAAAATGTAATAGTTGATATTTCAATCAAAAAATGTTCAAATTTCAAACAAAAGTATTTCGATAAATCAAAATAGACAAATACTTAGCCGAGCAGTTGAATATTCAGCCAAATAGTTACATCTTTAAATAAAACTGATCAACTTTCGACCAAAGTGGAATATTCAGAATTTTCGGAAACAAAAAATGATGAATTTTCAACAAACTAGTTGAATGCTCAACGAATACAGAATATCTTTCAACCAAACAGTTACATTTGATACCAAAATAGTTGAATTTTCAAACCGAAAAGAGCAATTTCTTAATCAAAAAGGGCGAATTTCTGAAAGTAAGAAATACAATTCTTAATAAAAAATTTTGAGTTGATATTGCTACCAAAAAAATATCAAAATTAAAAAGAAAAAATGAATCAACTAAAATGGATGAATTTTCGGAAAAACGTTGAATCCTCGTTCTAAACAGATAATTTTTCAAACAAACAGTTGCATTTTATACTGAAATAGTTGAATTTTCTACCCAAAAAGACCAATTTCTAAACAAAATGACTTTCTAGGAAAAGCGGTTGAATTTTCAACAGAATAATAGATTTTTAATAAAAAACATAAAACTTTTGGAAAGAAAATACGAATTCTAAGTAAAAAAATAAATAGTTGATATTCTAAACAAACGATCAATAAGTTTGAACAAAAAGTAGTTCATATGAACCGAAATAGCCACAGTTTTAACATAATAGTCGTATTATTCATAGAAACATAATAATTTTCAACCGAATAGTTTCATTTTATGCAATGAACATTTTACATAAATTTAAAAAAAAAGAGATAAAATTTCTGCAAAAATTAAGTTTCTAAATAGAAAATACCTGAGCATAGTTCAATAAAATCAAAGTAGACACCTTGTAAACATAATGGGTAGTTATATCTTCAACAAAAAACGCATACTTTTCAAGCAAACAGCTGGATTTTATACTGAAATAGTTGAACTTCCAACCAGAACGATCAATTTTTTTGTCGAAAATGATGAATTTCCAACATTAGTTGAATTTCAAAGACAAATATATCGATTTTCAGAAACTGGTTATGCTTTTACCAAATAGAAGAATTGTACACCAAAATAGTTGAATTTTCAACACCCAAAAACCATCTCTAAAGGAAGACATAACTTTATCAAAAATGTGGTTGGATTTTAAATAAGATAATGAATACATATTTAATAAAAAAGGATGAATCCTAAATTAAGTAGTTTCATTTTTGACAAAAAAGAGGAAATTGATGAGGAAACAGGAAAGTTCAATGAAACAAAAGACGATTTTTGAATATAATTGGTGGTTAAATCTCCAACAAGAAAGAGATCATCTTCAATCGAACATTTGTATTTCATACTGGAACAGTTGAATTTCCACTCAACAAGAACAATTTTAAATAAAAAGTTGTGAATTTCTAACAAAAATAAATTTCGAACACAAAAATATGAATTTTTAAAGAAATGGTAATTCTTTCAGCAAATGGGAACATTTACACCAAAAGAGTTGAATTTTCAACACCCAAAGAACAATCTTCAAATAAAAAAATGACTTTATAACAAATATGCTTGTATTTTCAATAAAATGATAAATACATATTTGATAAAAAAGGATGAATCCTAAACCGGACCGATGCATTCTTGCCAAAAAATAAAAAATTGATAAGAAAAGTTTATTTGAATAAAAAAACGTTTTCCCTCAGAAGGTTATAAAAGCGGTTATTTCAGTCTCGCCAAAGGCCTGACCTTTCGGATGTGTTTGCACTCTGCCGGCACGTGTGGGATAAGTGCACTCTGACTCTTAATATTTAAACTGCAGAGCGTATAATTTGTTCAGACACAATAACCCCATCCAGACTTACAGTAGAAACAAAGTGTGAATAAAATACTCGTTTTAGGGTAGCATTTGCCTGCATCGGAAATTACCCTTGGTAGTGTACGTGTTAGCAAGTTAAGCAGGGGCTTATTTCATAAAAATTACAAGTCTACAAGTTACAAGTTAGTAAGTTACTAGTTTGTAATTACAAGCACTTGCATCTTGTGTTTCACATGAGTCTTTGATGTAGTTTTAATTACAAGTAATATCTTCTATAAGTTACAAGCGCTTTCACAAGTGCGCGCACGCGCACTCACCTTATCTAAGATGTTAACCTCCAAGTTTTGTTGACTGTGCGTATTGTTGTGTCGGCGAAAAAAATACATTTTTGTCCATGGCGTCGAAGGAAATAAAAATGCCAAGAAGATAAGTGTCTTGCAGAAGATACGTGATGCCAAAGAAATACTTTTTGGTGCTTTTGCACTCGATTTAACAAATGAAACGAAGGCTCTTTCCTGGATCAGTCGATGTATCAGGCAAATGACAAATGATAAGAATATGTTAACAGGCAACGCTGTCTACCCCTTTCTAACCTCAAATATATGCTTTTCTGTTCACGTATAGTAAGGTTTGCTAAGTTCAGTGTAACCGATAATTATATCCATACTCCAAACAGTAGTTATTTAAAATATCCATAAACCAATTTTATTGGCCAAATATTTGGAGTAAAGTTCCTTTAAAGGTAGCTTGTATTCACGTCTACCACTTTCACAAAACAGAAGAGACCTTCAGAAACTTTCCTACAAATTACAAGTGCTACTTACAAGCCATAAGTTTTATGAAACAAAACGCTTGTAAAACTGCGCGATATTAATTGTAAAAGGAGTCGCTGTACTTGTAACGTGCGAGAAGTACCAACGACTTTGTGAAACGCACAAGCCAAAAGTTACTAGACTTGTACTTGTGCATTGTGACTTGTAGGTTTTCTGAAATAGGCCCCAGGGTGTGATTCACCGACTACCTGGGATGCGTAGTTTTAATTTGACAACTTTGCCGACCATACGCCATAGTCTGTAGAGGTTGCAGGGTGCGTTATTTCCACCTTGTGATATTAGGCCACAACTCTCTACATGCAAGTAGCCTGAATTAATGCAAAGCAGACGATCTTTTCACGTAGTGTTTGAGGTTCTCTTTCTCTCTACACACGGGCGTATTCCAAGCTGGCTTGTCGCCTCTATCTGTAATATCTCTATGGGCTTGAGACGCGTTTATCGGAACTACAGCTGCACGAACGGTCGCCATTGAATCTATGTAAGGGACTACCCACTTCTCGGAAATGTGGTGCGTCACCTCTTTCGACAAATGCCAATCTGTTACCAAATCCCTCTCGACAATCAGTCGGCCACCACATTTTAAATTCATGGAATAAAGTGAGCTTCTACTTGGAGATCTAAGCGTGTTATCAGCAGCAACAACTTCCTTGTTAATTGTAATAGTTGTACCAACTTCGTCCCCCCTTCGACGTTGAATGTGAGTCAAAGCCGTCTTGTTCTCTGACTGAAGACCTGAGCTTTTCCTATGTAAAAAGTGAGCGTTCTTGATCATCGCGATGTATACTGGCTATATTTCCTTCTCGTTGATGTGCCGAGTCTTCCGTTCCACAATCCAAAGGCCGAGAATTCCGCATGATGCCCAGATACTCCAACTGTCAATTTGGTCGAACAACGTGCCTAATTTATTTTCATCAAAAAGTTGTTTCTCCGGAGGTGGGACAGTTGCAAGGAGAGAAGCCTTATAGCCATTCTTTGGTACGAAGGCCTTCCTTCTTATGTCAATGACATCTGCTCGACTGCCGCAGGTGCACTAAAGGACATCGTCTGAAATCACTCGAAAGCGAGACTACTTATCCAAAAAAGTCTTCTTAACATCAACACTGATGGCAGAAAAACTGGGGGTGTCCTGTTATTTCTTCTGCGTCTCTAAATAACGGATCTGATTCCAGGCATCGTTAGCAAAGCGTTGACATTGTATGCCCTGATTTGCTAGTTCCTCTGATGGTTGAGGGACCATTGGCTTTAATCCCTGTGTTGGAGGCGAGAAATTCGTAGCCTCTTTATCAGTGTGAGGCAAAAGCGAATCTAGTGCTGGAAGACTAACAGCTTCTCATAAAGTGGTATCCTTGGTCGAAGGAGGGAAAAAATCCTGATCTGAACAAGAAGAATGATTTTCTCCGTCAGAGTATTCAGAGAAGGATCTGTAATCACAGTCCTGTACCTTAGAAGAGATTTTTTCTAGTACTCGAGTCAGTAAATTTTCTGGGCAATTTGATACTTCTTCCAACCGGGATAATCTAGAATTTTTGTCTGAAGGTTCTCTCTCCGGGATAGAATTCTTGTCTACGATGACTCATTTTCTTTTCCTTATCTATTATTTACATTATATACATTTATCTTCGCTCATGCGGTCGCTCTTTTCTCCCCTTTCTCATGCAGTATTATCTCCATGCCAATTCCACTCCTTTCGACCTCCTCACATTCTTCCAATCAGTGTTCCACCTTTGCCAGAACCTATTAAAGCCCTCCATACTTCCACATCTTATCCTCGCTACTATCTCCTGGCTTCCTTTCTCTCCTTTCTCACACAAATATTGCACCCTCTCTATTGGGGTAATCCACCTATTTTTCTTATTATACCTTGACCCTCTTATCCTCTCCTCCCCTTCTGCCTTCTTCCTCTCCATACCGTTCACTTGAAAATCTCATACACCATTCTTCCCTCCTCGTGACTTCTTCTCACTTCATCCTCATGCAGATCCTTTTTTCGAAAATACCTTTCTCTCTCATTCACCATCTTTTCACCTCCTCTTCTTTTCCCATATCCCGACAAAACTCCCTCACCAGCCTTCTTTCCTCCTTTTCCAGTGATTTCTCCTCACACTTACACGCCTGGCTACCTGTCAAAATCCCTGAGATGTTTCTTCCCGTCTCCCTCATCACAATACAACTAGGTATACTTGTGTCTAACCCCAGTGTCCATCTGATATACCGTTCCTGCACACTATCTACCTCCTCACATTCCTTCCACCTCTACACCTCTACTCCATACAAGAGCATGCTCATCTAAGGTAGTCAAACAGCTTCATCCACTTTTCAAACTCATCTACAAATAACCTTTTCCCCGATCTCCTCACCTGCCTCATCACAACATTCGCCCTCTTCACTCTCTCTTTTATATGGCCATTCACTTTTCCATTTCTCCGAAATAGGAAAGCCAGGTACACAAACTCTCTCACTTCCTGCACCACCGTCCCCTTTCACTTCCAATCCCCTTACTTATTCCTTTCACCTCCTCTCCTAAACATCAGTCTTTTCCATGTCAGCTTTAAGATCACGAAAAACGTTGAGCTAAGCGGATACCCCTGCCTCGCCCCCCTATCCATCCGGAAACCCTCTGAAATCGTGTCCCCTCCTCTCAACCTATTTTCTGTGTCTTCAAACACCTCTCTTATCCTTGCAATCAGACCTTTCTCCACTCCTCTCTCCTCCATCGTCTCCCACAACCTCTCCCTATCCACCGATTGGAAAGCGCCTTTCAGGTCTTTGAAAAATGCGTACACTATTGATCTTTTCTTCACCATTTCCATATCCTCCACATGCTGCAAAATATAAATATTGTCTATTGTGCTCCTACCCGCTCTGAATCCCGCCTGAGTCTCCGGAAATATGTCTTTCCCCTTGACGTCATTCCGTAGCTTCTCTGCCAATACCATTGCGTACACTTTGTACGCTGTGTTCCTCAATTTGATTCCTCTATCATTTTCCTGCCTATCCACATTCCTTTTTTTATACAGTTGCACTATCAGCCCCTCCCTTCACTCCTATGGAAATCCTCCACCCTTCCCATACCTTCTTAACTACTTTTTTCAGCCTGTTTTTAACAGCTGGTGTGCCAAAAATCCATGCTTCGTTCTCAACTCTCCTTCCCTTGCCGTTGCTCTTTTCTTTTACACATCAACCTAAACTCCTTCCTCATCTCCATGTGCTCCTCTCTCTTCGCGGTTCCATCGTTCCACTTCTTGTACTTCCTTTTCACCTTTCTCTTCATCTTTTTCCATTCCCCATTCCAACTTGGTTTCACCATTCCCTTCTTCTTTTTTCCCAACCTTTTGTTTTGAACACACCTTGTCACCTTCACTTTTAAATCCCTCTATATCTCTTCCACCGACTCCCCTTCAAAACTCACTTTCCCTAGCTGCTCCTCGTACTTTATATGGCCTCCCCCGTCCATATATTCCTCTCACTCATTGAAACTTCTTCTCCTTGCCTTTCACAGCGCTCTCCTCATATCCACAAGATAAGAGGCTGATGGTCTGGTTCTATCCTCAATTCTACTGCGAATCTCTCTGTCTCCTCACAACCATGCATATTCATGACCACATAGTCCATCACCGATGCACCATTCAGTCTTTCAAAATCTCCCCTTCCTTATCCATAACTGTGTCCTTCAATCTCCTTCCGAAACTTCCCCCATCCCTGTAGAGACCCCCTTTACCTCCTATTCTCGCATTGAAACCCCCCCTCCCCTCTAACACCACCATTTCCTCCTCTCTCTCGCCTGAAAAATCCTCCACCCTTTTTTTTATCCTTTCCGTCCCATCCTTATTGTACACGGTCACAAAGTTGCACGTCAACCCTCCTATCCTTACAGACCTCACGGGCGCACACGAATTCCGCTCACGGTCAACCACCCTCAAAATCTAAAATCCTGAATTCCGCTCAGTCCAAAGCAGGTATAGTTCTAGACAGCACGATTTCCGCTCAAGGAGATTGTAAGGGCCTTCCTATAAAATTAAACTCAGGATTATGACCGTTTTTAAAATGCGAGGAAAGCTAAATATATTT